>KZ613518.1:258117-403735 GCA_002865625.1 Hyaloscypha hepaticicola
TTATATTATAATAAGATTAGTTTTATTATATATATTTTTAATATTTTCAATTAATTTTAAAAGGATTATATTATAATAATATAAAGACTATTATATAATTATTAAAGTTTAAAATATAAAAACTGATTTTTAATATAATTTATAAAATAACTTTATACCTTTTTACTTTAATTTATTATTTAATCTTCTTTAGTTTTGAACTTCTTTATTATTATTTATATACTTATATTAAATTATTATTTTATAATTTTGAGAGTATATAATTTTAAGTCTTATAATAGAATCTTATTTATTATTATATCTTTTCCCTTATAATACTCTTTTAATATTTATTTATACTCTTAACTTAAAATATTAATATTACAAATATTAGTTCCCTTAACCTGAAACTAATATAATCACAATCAAGCTAATCATGTGACGGGTATCCCGACTATTACACATTTCATATTCATTTTCCATATTCATTTTTTTTAAAAAATTAAATTATTATGAATAATAGTCCGAATTATATATAAACTTTTTTTTTTAATAATCCATTAACTAGACTTAAATTACTAGTCAAACGAAATCTCCGTAAAGCACTTAATTAAAGTAATATTTTAAGTATTAAATAAGTGATAGAAATCGTGAAGACCCTTAAATTTAAGGCCGCTGCATTTATATAACTCCCGTGTATCCATTTCGTATTTATCTTCCGCACCCATTTTTAAAAAATTAAATCATCACGAATAACAGTCCGAATCACGTGCAAACTTTTTTCTTAACAATCCATTAACTAGGCTTAAATTACTAGTCAAACGAAATCCATACAAGGAACTTAATTAATGCGGCATTTTAAGTGTTAAATAAGGGGTGAAAATCGTGAACACCCTTAAATTTAAGGCCGCCGCACCTACACAACTCCCGTACACCCATTTCGCACCCATTTCGCACCCATTTTCCACACCCATTTTTTAAAAAATTAAATTATCACGAATAATAGTCTAAAATACGTGCAATTTTTTTCCCTAGTAGCCCATCAATTAGCTCCAAATTACTAGTTAAACAGAATCCTTATAATACGGTTAATTAAGGCGGCATTTTAAGTCTTAAATAAGTGGTGGAAATCGTGATTTTGGTGTTCCTACGGTACGCAATGACATCATTACAGTTACACTTCAAAACCTCAACATCGGTTTCAATTTTTTTTTAAAATTATACCTTCTTTAATAATAAGGCTAAGCACGTGATTTTAATTTTCCGAAATAGGCCTAGCTCAGGTCTATAATTTAAGTTAGACGTAAATCACGTGACTTATTAAATGCTAGCGCATTAAATAAGAACGTGATTTTAAGCTCGGGAGATTGCCCCCTTGGATTCAAGGGCCCTTATTGGCCCAAGGGCCCACACTAGGCCCAAACAGGAGATTTACGCCACCAATCTTGCAGAAACCTTATCTTTTTTTGCCAAGACTTTAGCGTCCCTTATCAGTAAAAACCCCTGTTCTAGTATGGGTGAACCAAGCGAAAATCTAACCTTTAAATCTATTATTTAAAGGCATAAGTGATTACGTGTCTATCCCGCACTTATTCAACAAGATATATAATAGTGATATAATTGATTTATAATTAATCGGAGAAGCGAAGGTGTACAGGTACCTGCAAGCACCTCGCTGATAGTGTATAACCCAAGTTATATACAGACCTGCCGCGTGATTTCCCACGTGACAGCCAGCACACATTACAATAATAAAGAAATAAAAAGAGAAGAAAAAATAAAAAAAGTGAATAATTATATTCGACTTCGATTTTATAATAATATTATTATTTTACAAATACAGTTTAATATAACTCGTAATCCCACCGAGTCCTATAATTGACTGAAAGGCTTTCCGAAATCACAAGTAATACTAGACTATATTTATAAAATAATAATATCACTATAAAATCAAAGTCTAATAAAATCAGAGAATAAGACAAAAATGAAATTCTATACTAATACTAGCCTTCCCATAATCTGGAAGCTCTAGCAGATCAATTAAACACATTATATTCTTATAATATTTATTAATAAAGTGTATAATAATTCCAATAATTGATATTTTCTTATATTTCAATTTCTAGTTATTAAAAGTAATTGAGATTTTAGAATGAGTATTCGCGATTTCACGAATAATAATAGATTCAAAATATTTAAATAATTCGTATATTTATATAGAAACTATTTTGTAATTTGGAATTGAATTTAAAATTTGAATATTAATAATTTTGAATATTCATTTTAGTTATTTTAATACTGTTTTATAATATTTAATATTATCTAATATAATCTATTCTATAAAGATATTTTTGAATTCTCGTTAACAGAAAGGGATAATATATTTATAACTTCTATTAATAATATCAGAGGCTTATATACTATCTCCTTTATATCGAATTCTCTATATATCTTCCCCTTTATTCAAAAAGTAATACTTTTATAAATATTATTCGGTGTTTTTGAGAATATTCGTATTAAATATATATTCCTTTCCTTTTCTAAATTTAGAATTATAATAGTCTATTTTCAATTAGTTATTAATATATAATAAGCTTTATACTTATAGAGCTTATAATACTATATTAATACAGGTTTTCGAACTATAGACAAATCAGTAATTATATATTCAAGATACTATACTCACACTTAATATATCTTTTTCACTAAAGGAGTAATAATACAGTTTTTGGATAATTCATTAATAATTACAAGTCGATTGTTATACAACGGCTCCTTAAAGATATAAGGACTGTATCCAATAGACAGGTCCTTTCTTGGAATAATATATGGATTATAATTCGTATTATATTATAGTATAGAATATATATAAGTATTACGAAGAATAGGATCACAGCCTTTTATATAATCGAAGGCATTCGGAATCAATAACTGAGATATTATAGTAATAGAGATTAATCGTGTAGATCGTGAAGACAATTCAGGGGAATTCAAATCTATATTAGAAGGTACTATATTAATAGTATTAATAATTTAAGGTTAGGATAAAGAGTTTTTATAATAATTATAATCTGGAATATCTAAAATATAAGACTATTTAGACTCAAATCAAGGCTATTAAAGCTTAACTTATATAATAAAATATATATTAAGTATAAAACCTTATATAATAATAGGGGAAAGACTCTCCGAAGATACTTCAAAATCACAAAATTCCAATATCTCAACTGATTAGCTACTAATTAGTTAAGTATATTACAAACTGATTGACTTATATTATTTTATATCCTCAACTGATTGACTGATAACTGATTTTCAAAAATTTAATCAGTGCTGACTTAAGTCGACTGACTTATTACACAGCCTGGGCACGTGGCGGGGCCTCCATACCCCGAATTACCACATAGAATGTACCAACTCACTACCCAGCTCCAAGACGCCAACGGATACTGTATAGGAGAGTTGAACCTCAATCTAACTCAGACTAACTTCCAAGAACCTAAAGAGCAAACCCAATTTGAGCTGGTAGTCATATCAGCCGGGGAAATAAGTGGCGAGGTTACAGTGCTAAAGAGGAGGGCGCATATAGAAGCCTCTGATCTGCATAGGATATTCCTTCCTGATGGTTTTGGTTGGGCACGGGTTTATTTCGACTTTCCCTTGGGTAACGACTTTAATGTGTGTGTGCAGCAACGTATCGGGTTATACCATGTTCTTTGGATCGAATGGGAGGATGGAATTGCTTATCGCAGAGGATTAGGCCGAGTTTTGAAGGAAGCATGGGACCGTATGGCAACGGATGAGATTGATTTGGTCCTTGGCTAGTTGTCATTTCTACTTTATGAGGTATGTCTCGTTTATTTATTAAGGAGAAATGATTTGCATTTGAGGTTTGCAGCTAAACGCATAACTTAGCGTACATTCAACTGGATTTGCTCCTTATACTCCATATACCCGAGAAGTTCCGTTTGTGTAGGCTACGGTTTGGGCATTGTGGTATATTTGAGTATTTAATGATAGCATCGGAGAGTTGCTGGGGCGATCGATGGAGTGACGATGGATGAACTCTATTTCGAGCAACCGTAGAGCGAAGGAACTCCCTGTAGAGAGTGCTTGTTAACCATCACAAGAGCTTTGCAAAGCATCTTCACTTCTCCACAGCATTTTCCAAGCCTACCAAGAAATTTGACTCCTCCAAGATGCTTTTTCTCTTGTACTTGATCTTCAAGGCGTTGCTCCTCGTCGTCTGCTACCTCAGTAGTCTGGGGATCTGCCTCTTTACTGACAGCTTCTCTGTGCCTTGGATGGCGTATGACTTCATCATTGTTAGTTACCTCGTCTGAACAGGGAAGTCTCGCTGTAGAAGGTTGACTTACAGTGAGAGCATGTGCCATTGCTCGTCGTTGACCCAAGCGAAACCACTGCACAGAAACATTGTACAACAAGCCTGGCGTACATTTAAATTATGCAAAATTTACAAGACATTATAAGAAGGAATATAGGAATACATTTTCCATGCTTTCTTGGCGAAATTGTCAGGTGAGAAGAAGTAGTTAAGGCTGGTAATGGGGTTATGATCTCGCTGAGGTGTACGACGAGCAATGGCATGTGCTCTTACATCTCTAACACGGAAGTAGAGGAGAAAGGAGGATTCGAGCCCCAGGGGGTGGGTAAAGCAGGGCAAAGAAAGCGGCCGCAAGACCGCCAAGGCTACTGGTAGACCAGACGAGTAGGGTTACTTAACTGCAGGCTGCGCAACAAGTCAGCGGCTGTCAGTCAGCGCTTATGAAATTTTTAATATATCAGTTATCAGCTAGTCAGCTAAGGTTATAAATTTAAGTAAGTCGGTCAGCTCGTAATATGCTCAATTGATAAGCCGCTTATAAGTTGAGGCCTGGTAATTTTATGAATTTTATATACCCTATTATGCAATATTATACAAGGTGGAGGTGGAAAAGGTGGGTATTACTAATAACTTACTAAGCAAAGCTGAAAGCCTCCTAGTGAGCCTGAATTTCTGGGCCTAAACCCTTATATTTTACTCTTAAAATCGTGAAATTCGGAAGAGTAAGTGCAACTTATGGGAACACTTATAAAAACGCTTAAAATTCTTTAAAATCCTTTCTAGTAACACTCTAGTACTAGTATATAGTGAAGTATATAAAGGGGAGTGAGATGTGGCGAGATTTGAAGATATGCTTTTTTTATATACAAAGATTATCCGTGCATTTTAATCAGCAGCTTATCAGTCGACGTAAGTCAGTCAGTCAGTTGAGGACTTTGCTTAGTAATCACGTAAGCCGGTCAGCTCGAATATATCCTCAGCTGATGACTGACTGACTGACTTATTGCGCAGCCTGCTTAACTGGTCACGCTCTTGGGTCACTAAGAGAACTAGCTCTGGGCACCAAACGAATACTTTATTTATTCTCTTCGCGGACACTTCCATTACACTCTCCCTCTCCGTTCTCGACAATTTCTCACATCAAGTTTCATATTCACTATATAAAAACGACTCACAAACTTTCAACGCAAACCCTCAGCATCTGTTCTAGGTTCAATTGCTTCAACACGAGACCCTGAATCAGGCAATCATCTCGACTTCGGGTTTAATATCACTCTAGAAAAAGATCATTCATGCTCGAGTCGGATACTGAAACAATGACTTTTGCCCAATCTCTCGCGCTTGGAGCCCAGCACCTGCCCGAATATCCTCAAATGGCCATGTTCATTGCACGCCCTTCCTGGTCGGGTCCGGCAGTTACACCGAAGGAGTGTGCTCCAATTCTTCAGCAAATTCAAGAAACCCGCCGAGTCTCTAAGATACTTTCTACTATTCGCTTTTTATGATCAGCACTCTTTGTCTCCTATTTTTTATCTCTATTTCCTCTACTGTGTGGATAATGAGGAGGAATAGGTACCATACCATCAAGCTACTGGCAGAAGCAACAGCGGAGGAGAGAGAGGAGCACCTGGCATGGTACTGTGAGCAATATAAAATCAAGCTTGATAGGAGAGAGGATTCGACAGAAAGCGAAAAGATGGATAACTTCTGGAGGTATGAGAGGAGAGAAGTTGGTTCAAGGAGTTATGCTTCTATTCCTGGATTTAGAGAAAATGGCAGCTATTACCTGTGGGGGTATAGATAAATAGATGTTATAGCATATCACCTCGAGCCACTAATATAACTGAATGGGCCACTGCCAGGAGCGAATTCCTTTTCTTTTCTTTTCTTTTCCTTTCCTCTTTTCCTTGTAACCCTAGGGCTAAGATGCATAACAACTTAGGAGACTTTCCATGGTCTCCCAATCACTTTGCACATGCAAGGCGGTGGAAGAGCGACGAGTCGTAGAAAGAGAAAAGAAAGTTGTAGCATACCTTCGCAGCAAGCCTGTGCAAGCTATATGCTTCCAGGCACTACCTGTGTTACAAGAGAATGTCTCTCAACCCCATTGCGAGGCTGAGGAAAAGCCTCCATAAATTTAACCTCTCAGCTAGAGACCGCATGCAGTCAAAATGCTCAAAAACGGAAAGCTGGAGTAGAAATTGATACGCTTAATGCTTGCGCAACATGACAAGGGCTGATAAGGTTGAGAAAGCAAAGACAGGGAAATACTTCGAAAAATCTATTTCTATTCTTCCGTCAGATGATTAATGCCCCGGGCCTGTTCCAGACTTCAGTCATTGTTTTTTGCCCTTGTGGGATCGCTTTCCTAATCGCACTCCAGGGCAGGCATTCGGACCCACACCAGACACTCAGTCGAGAAACAAACGTCACCTCATGAATAATCCATGTGCACTTCCGATAAGACTGGCAGAGATATTGACCCATTGCATTTAACAGGGTACCTAGAAGATAGCGCCTTACGTATACTGCTAGAATTTATCCTAAATGGCTTCTATGCGCTGCGGCATATTTTCCAAAAGCCATTGACTACCGCCTTTCTCTTCAACTACCCACAGAAGAACACCACTCACCTTCCCGAAGATTCTGCTCATAGTCGATACCTGAGCAACCGTCCGGGGGATATCGTTTCAGTTGATGCCAACGAGCTTGACCCAGACAAAAGGAACCAACAAGTCAGACTCCCAGCAGATCCTCGGGCCCGCGAAGACAATGCTATTACTATTTTCGTGGCTTATAAAATCAGCCTCTTCAATCGATTCCTCCTTAGGCATAAAGCTAAACATAGTCTTAAGAACAAATATTGCCCTTGGGCACCATGTAATTCCATTTATCCCCAGTGAGGGAAGGATCCAGACCAAGTATCGATAAATGCTTCTGGTGGAAGGAAGAACAAGCTTCTAAAGATCTCAACAATAAGGAAAAGTCGTGCAAGGAAATACGGTACTATAAATACCATTAGAAGAACCAATTTAAGAATGATTCTCGTAGTTGGCGACACCTTCCGCTCACGTTGCAGGTTCCATGGATTGCTCCTTATCCAGAAACTCACAGGCACAATCGATAGGGGGGGCAAAGCAGATATCATAATTGAAGAAATCCTCCAAGTAAGCGCTTCCCAGTGTGTTGGAAAAGAGAAGTCCCAAGCAAGACAGTGAAGACCACCGAAAAGGGTGCCGCCGACGATAACACCGAATGCCAAAGTTGCAATCTCAGAATTCCAAGCGAGAGCTTTGTATACAGACTCAGGCAAATTAAGCTCAGCTCCAAAGTAAGTAGCATCGTTTGGGATGGGAGCAGGGCCCAAGTTTTCATCAAAGGTGTCTTCAGGTCGGTGATCTAGCCACAAGTACATAGGGCCATCTTTGGCTAATGTTTCTACTACAAATTTTCGATCCCGGGCATTCTGCTTAACTGGAATAAGGTGTACAGTCTCGATACCTTGCGGCCGATTCCATGAAAGGAGGTAAGTGAGAATACTCGATGCGGAGTATGCCAATGTTTCTATCTCGAGCTGCGTGGAGGGGAGATGCGCCACCTTGCGGACAACCAGTTGTATAATGAGGTAGGAAACTTGAATGAGAGCTAAAGCTTTGATGAAGGCCTCTCCGTTGTCTAGTTTCTTTAAATGGCTAGCTGAGACTTCTGGTGGATCGATTATTCCTAACTGAATAGCCCGCCACAGTTGACTAGCCGTCAATGCCCAGTAGCGATACTGTAGGCGTGCACTGTTGATTCGGTCTGATTTTGTCAAACTGTCCCGTACTGCATTGACTTCCGCCTCAAATGGCGGAGTGACCACGGCAATATCCCCATTGCTAGTCCCGCCATCTCTCCCACTGCCCAGATCGCCTTCGGTATCGAGCACAAAGTGGCCCATATTAGCCATATATGCGTGAACATTTTCCCAACTTGCGTTGTATTCCAACATGTCATCGACGGAAACTTTCATTCCAAGCCGCTCACCAAAAGCTCTGCCAACCAAGTACTCTGGAAATAGCACTGTAAAAGCCATCCACTTGATTTTTTTTCTCAAGTCTAAAACGGTTTGCCACATTTCCTTTACTGTGTGTTCTTCTGGGGCTCGGATTGCCGGTACATTCAGACGCTGGATGCTCCAAGTACAGAGGACGATAATCGACAGACAATTCCAGAGTATTGTAAGGGTACCACGCGTGTTCGGTCCGGACACGTAGTTCGTACCAGAAGGAGGTAAGGTGCAGTGTGGTTTGAATGTAGAGGCCTGAATATCCTCTATCAACAGAAAGTATGCAAGGCTGAATTGGCAAAACATTGAGATTGGTATTGCCATAACGGATGAATCGACGAGTAACAGAAAGAACGAATTCCTTGTGAAGAGCTAGAAGGCTAGGCGAGGTCCTAGCAACTGTTGTTTGATTGTGGTGTGAGGACTGGGATTTCATCTCTACTTGTAGTCAAATCTGTCTAAGCTTCACTCAGCTGAAAACCATGTTTCAGCCAACAGGCTGCATCTAGCCAATCAGGTTCCAGAAACCTCCGCACTTGGTCCCCACAGTTCTGTGACAGTCGTGGCGACACAGTCGCCTGCTAGGACAAGAAGAGGGTGCCTTGAGTGATTGACTCGTAGCTTTTTAGAGGAGTGCGATTTTGGGCTCACTGCGAGCCAATTTGGTTTCCGAGAGCTGACTTTTGTAGATCGGAAGCGAATGGTAAAGATATGCATGATAGCTCTCCCGAAAAGTAATGTGGCTGAGAGTCCTGAGATGAGGACGTGTCGATTACAGTACATGTATCTCCTCTAGATATCACTGCAGAATGTCCCTATCGAAGGCTCTCTTGTGGAAGTGCTTAATCTTGAGTCAGTGGCGTACGTCCGTTCTGGGAAGAAGTTAGCGGGGTATTGGATGTACTGGGTACCTGCAGTGGCAGTGTTGGAGGCGCCGTCACGCGGGCACTATCAGTACGGAAGGCCATAAGGACGTGAGTCCCAGCTTACTCGCAACTCCTAACTTCTTTGTCGCGGGCCCCACATACCTTAATTGAAAGATCTTCATTCAATTCGAAGCAGTCCTGGCCTCAAATCAATTAGCAATTTGTTGCTTACTGTGACTGCAAGAGAATTACTTAACTCGACCATGTCGCTCTCCCAGCCTCCCGGATTGCGGACCGCAGCTGCCCCTGCCACTCCAAGCTTGCAAGCGCCACACCCACAGCTCGCCTCGCCGTTCCTCTCACTCCTCCCATTCGAGATCCGCCAACAGATTTACAAAGAAGTGATAGCCTCATTCAATTGGGGCAAGAAATTGCATATCCTCCTCCGCCAGAGACAGGAATCAACTGAGCGTTCTGGCAAACAGAAAGAAGTCTCCCCACAACTCACCTACATCCCATGTACATTACGACCCATTGACCAAATTCCATCAAGTCAGAATAGCTATGGCTACTCACCTTCGTGGCCGACACAACATGAATGGTGTCGAGGATGGAAAGGGATTAGACAAAGTCCCCCAGTCCTGCAAGGAACCTATCTGAACCTCTTCCTTTCTTGTCGACGATTGTAAGCATAATCCACCGTGCGGGCACAAGCCTTGTAAGCTGAGAACGAACCTGTAGCTATGATGAAGCGATTGGACTGCTCTACAGTGAGCATAGCTTCGCACTCACCACGCTCCGCACCATGCATCGCTTCCTGAACAGCGTACCTCCAAAGCACCTGAATCTCATCCAAAACTTGCACGTAACAATGACCATTCCAGATTTCTACCTCAATAATGCAGTTCCCCTAGAGGAAATGCACGTTACTGTCAGACTCAAGACGCATAAAGTCGAGATCGAATGGCTGCGCTCTTGTTTGGCGCTAGCGAAGATGACAGGGATGAAGAATCTCGAGATTGACTTATGGAACGAAACGTATGACGAAGTTATTGAAGAAGAGCTGTTGAGGGGGCTCTGTAATGTAAGGGTTTTAGAGGGAGGCAATTTTGTGGTTAGGTTGCCTTGGAAGGAGGGGAATCCTATTCCAAAGGTAGAGAGGATGGCAGTTGGGGGGTTCAAGCTGGAGAGGAGGCCGTTCGGTGCTGAGCCTGTGAGTAGAAGCTTTTCTTCGCTCTGTTCAAACAAAAGGAAGCGGCTGCAAATATGGGAAACGAATACTGACTTCAGCAGGCAACGGATAGATTACCCTCCAACCCCTCACCTATCAGGTGGTACGAGGTTGTCGTAGGAATTTTATGCTGCCCTTGTATTATACTTGTTTGTGTAGGGTCGGGGACGAAGACTTTGGTAAAGAGTATGAGAAGGAGATCTTGACGTGGTCATCTTGGTTACACTTGCGAACGAAATTCTGATGGGCTTTGATTCAAATTCAACTTAAGAAGGCAAAGTTGGAACATCAAAGTAGGTACGCCCCGCTATGAGCTTTGGCAATGTGAATGGCAAGCTCTGAGAGTTTTCAACCCGACTAAATGTTGACAGGCTGGCACGCTCATGATTTATTAATCATCTCGATCTCTAGCCATGAGTTTCGAGGCTTGAAACAAACAACTTCGCGGTCCTGTCAACGTTGCCCATTTCCAGCTAGGACATCTTGCTTCGCTCCAAAATCATCACAGCGCCCACTCTATCACGAAAACTCATTGCGCCCAACCATGATTCCAACTCATAATGAAATTGCGGCTTACTGCGACGTCTGGAAGACTCTGAACCAAAACGTGACAGAGTTGAACTACTAGACTGAATGAGAACGACCATACGGAGGGAGGCATGGCCAAAGATGTTATCGCAGAGCTCACTCCATTTTGGCAGCATCAGCACAGGTCTGTGCAACACAGTCCACGACCTTCACAGTCTCGACTTTTGCACACTCGTGGATTGTGACAAGAAATGCTGCTTTATGTCACCATTATATTCCAGGACTTAACCAGTTATCAAAAGTATTGTCACTGGAATTGGCTGGAATCAGATAAGCAGCGGCCTTGTCTGAAGATAGGTTGATTTGTACTAGACAACTGGTCACCTTCCCCGCAATCGATAGACATGAAGTATCAGACAGGTGGCCTCGTTATCACGACTACCCGAGTTGCCCTAATCCACTTTAAGAGGCACGTCATTAGAGGACTACTCTTTCGATATATCCTCATCACCAAGTGGGATGGACGAGGAACAGAATTAAGTTGGCATGGAAGGTGGTGGCAGTATTGGCTTTGCAACGAAGTGTGGAATAGGGAGGATGGCGAAAGTGAAATCTGAGAGTGGATTGCAGCTTTTAGCGTTCTTCACTGCGAAGCCTCAAGTTGCTACCAGGTACAATATCCTCGTTACAATTTTGGCGGCTTCAGCTGGCAATCGTTTCCCGCTCGGCTACTTTCTGACCTGGTGTCTGGTCTTGCACGTCATTCTGCGGACTTTCTTGCTTGTATGGGTCACGAGAAGAATTTGGCCATTTAGAGAATTAGCTTTGGCTGAGCTTGGAAGCGGAAGAGGGCTCTCTGTTGACCAATCTGGATTATATCAATACAGAATGACCTTCAGTGTCTCACGCTTGAGGAATGTCGCAACCCATATGATCGAAGTGATGACTTTTAATTTTCCCTTCTATCAACCTCCGTTCGATCTCACGTAAATGGCGGAGATGGAGACAAAATCCGCCTAAATGGTCTCTTGTCTCCTGCCAATCCGTATCTATTCCAAATCTCTCACTTTTGGGTATCATCATATTCAATTGAAATGGTTAAGAAACATATGCGAAGTTTGTTCCGCGGCAAGCTAGCCAAAATTCTCTCACGACCTGGTTTGTTCCTCTGGCTCCCCGAAGACTGCTCCAGGTTAGCTTGGCAAGTCCAAAATAATCCTCGGTACTTACTTCATGATCTTCTGCAAGAAAAGCTGCTTGTCCTTGTCAGACACTTTATCGCTAGGGAAGCTGGCATCGAGGAGAGCAGCTTCGAGCCAGGATTTTGCGTTGACCTGCCGAACAACCAGTTTCTTCACTGGATCGGAAAGCTTGTCTAGCTCGCTTCGTGCAGCGTGGCCGCCAATGTTGTAGACAAGGGCTTGCGCAAGCATCGGACCGAGATGCTGGATGGCGTTGTTGATTGATCCTTGTAATGGCTCCGGTTGATTAGGAAGGCCGATGAAGGTCGCCTAAAAGAATCAGTAATCTTACAACACAGTGACGCACAAATGGAGAACATACCCAGAAGTCAGCCGCTGCTTGCTTCGGTAAGGGTTCGCTGCCTGCAAGAGCTTTGAGAGTGAACATGAACATGAATTCCAGGGAGGACGGGGGCTGATGGCTCAATAGAACCTGCGAGTATTTTGGAAGGAGACGGAGAAGGAATTCAATTCCAGTTTGGCTTAGCTCGGGGTCATTGCCTGGCTCTGTATAAACGTTAGCTTGAAGTCTTCGAGAGGGGTCTGAGAGACTTACCTCCAAGAGTATGTAATAGTGAAGCGATCCATGTCAACAAAGCAGAGAGAACCTCAATCAATTCAGCTCCCCACCTGTGGCCGCTGATCAACGTACAAGCTGTGGTTATAACACGAACCAACCTTGGAGTCTGAAAATTGGCCTTCATCAAGAATTGAGCAGCCATATTCGGTGGCATCACGAAAGGGCCTGGTTCCATCTCTCGGAACCCCTGACGCCAGATGTCACATACTTCCTCGACAATCTCGCCTCGGTTACCAAGTGTATCGTACACCCGACACATCATAGAATATATTCGTTGTTGAACGCGCGAGCCGTCACCAGCTGTCCAAAAAGTGGATGGGCCGGATTCCTTTTTCTCAAGGTCTACTGGTCCGTCATCCGGCACTTGGATGCCTTTTGCGACGCCTGCAAGACACTTCAGGGCCGTGATACCCAGGTCTAGAGCCATCGCACCGCGACCTGCGTCGATATCGGAGGTTTCGGAAATGTACTGGTCTCCTTCAGGAGGGACGATTGAAGAAAGGAGAAGAAGACATTGCTCTACATCAGATTCGACAAAGTCAAGCAACTGCTCTAACGGAGCCGCTCTTTGCTCTTCGTTTTCCAATGCTTGAATGATGGAGGCAATGCCTTCCATGACCGCCTCCTTGACAGAACCATCAAGAGAGTAGTTTGACGCAATATTGCTGTACTGTTGCAAGAATGCACCCAATTCAGGCAGTAAAATATTCCGGCAGTCGGAGCACAGTCTCGTGATTGCTTTCGATGCTTTCTTAGCCAAGGCCGGTGAACTAGTGGCTTGGAATACAAAAGTCAGAACTTTTGGCAAAGCTTGCGTTCTCTCCTTGAAGTACTCAGAGTAGCCAATAACTAAGTCGAGAAATGATTGCATTGTAACCCTTGGTACCTCTGTCTGGGGATCTGTGAACAAATCAAGAAGTGCTGGCGTGAAGACCTTGTCGAGGTATTCGTCGCGCAGCGAATCTTCTGAGACCGTGTCAGCAAATGATCCAAGACAGTAGATAGAGGCCTCGAGTTCAGCCCAATTCATCGAAGCGGCGGATTTGTGAATGAGATCGATGAAAACCTGGAAGAGAGGCATTCCAATTGTGAGGAAGAACTGTTGAAGCAAGTCTGAGAAATCTCGACGAGCATCTTTGAAGGCGATTCTGTCGACAGAGTCCCACGAACTGAACTCCTCGGCAGGAGGAAACTGACTCTTTCGCCAACATCTTTCTATCGCCTGCATAACGAGTGTTTGGGCTGCTCGGAACCATGGCGGATGCTCTCCTTCCACTGAATAAATGTCATCAACCATAGTCTCCACTAGGGTGTTCCAGAACTCCAGTGCTGGAACATAGATCTTGTCTTCATAAATTGCATACCCTTCTGCTCCCAGTAGGCCACTGAGAGCGGAAAGAAATTGCTGAGACTGGGGATCTTTTTCTAGGTCCTTGGTCAAATCTGTGACCGTAGCATCGCCAAATGCAATCATGAACATTCCGAATTGTAGCGAATCAAAGTCGAAGTCGCCTTTGATCAATCTTTCGTACCGTTCCTGAGCCCAGGGGCTGTTGAAAAGTGATTTAAGAAAGCTGAAATCAGCGCTGTGGAGGAACTTCGAATAATTTGCTAAAACATCCGAGAATAGCTCCACTGTTGTCTCATAGAGATCGTCGTCTAATAAACACGCGAGTGCTGGCTCGATCAGGTTCCGTAACGGCTCAAGCACAATCTCGTCATCAATGAAGGCGCGATGTGAGTACGACACCCATGCCTGGAAACACTTCATCGCCTCTTGTTTGACTTTGCCATCAGTAGATTCTGTATGCATGTTGGTGATGTACTTCGACATAAGGAGCACGATATCGTCAACATTGGGAATAACTTGGCGGTGGAATTTGTGCTGCTTCATCGAGTTTGAATCCGTCTTTCCAACCTCTTCGACTAGCGTTGCCGCAACCCAGAAAAGAGCTACGCTTTGGACATCTGAGAGGTTCTGAACCAGGACTGCTGTCTCAGGAGCCTCGACCAGGGAGCGGTAGGGATGAGTTTCGTTGGTGCAAAGGCAATACATCAGATGCTTGATACATTTCTCCCAAGACGTTGAGAATTGCATGAAATAAGCAACCAACGTTGAACATAGCTTCCTTACCACCAAAGCACCTTCGGAGGTCTCCAAGCATTGGATCAACCAACTGATGAGAGTTTGGAGCAGAGCTTCAGCATCTTCTTCACTCAAAGACTTTCTGACATGGCGTCAGCACACTGTAAGGATCCGACTAAGGCCGCACTTACGCATCCGTGTTAAGTTTGACGATGAACGTCAAGGCTGCGAAGAATCTGATCTGCTGATCCTTGTTGTTCATGAGACTGCTGGCTAGATGCCATCCTTCTGGGGATCGTTGAAGCTTTTGCAAGGTCTCTTGAGTCTTGACAACTTGGTCTGATCTCCCTGGAGAATAAAGCTGGCGTATTAGCTACGATATGTCAGCAAGCCTTACCGTGGAAAGACATCAAAATTCACAGGAGTAGAGGCATAGTGGGGCTTTCATGGGTGAGCATGGCGGTCGCACTGGCATCAACCAAGACCCAAATAGCAGTCTGAGACCATATGAGAACAAGAACTTGACCTACAGCTTCAACCTCCTCCAAAGAGGTTGGTAACTGTCCATTATCAGCGCTGGCCATGATTCGTGGTTGTCACGCGATCAGGGACTTGAAATTCGAAGATCGAAGATTGAAAGAGATTTCTTGTAGACGAAACTCCGTTGGATGACACTATACGACATCATAATGACACAACAGATCGATTCATTTCAAAATCTTCATATTGTGCGGGTATCTTTGAAGTATAAATTTGTCGTCTAAGATCGAAATCTGCAGCCTTCCGGGCTACCAGTCACGGCCTGCTGACTAAGATCCTTCAGCCTTCTATTCCAAGGCCCAGACTTACTGGGGTTTGCATTCTGCAAAGCCTCTTCTTCTGCAGTACATCCCGCGGGTCAAATAACGGCTCAGAGGTTTGTTACTATTTGCAACCCACTCCCTTGGGTCACCTTGACTAACAGATACCTCAAGTTTGCCAATAACCCCAAGCCGCCACCCCCACCTAGCATCTCGAAGCAGAAGGTGCTTGTGCAGAGGGGTCCGAACCAATGCGATACCCTCGAGCTTTTGGAACAGCTTTAAGAAGAAGTCCAGTCTCTGTGTTTATACCTTTTCGACCTCATAATCTGCGAATCTTCTTTCAATACAGTTCCACAGCTGCAACCACGAGAACAGGCACGTTGGACGAAATTCCGAGGTGTGGGGGAGTACTGACGGGAGGACAGACATAGATATGGAGAAAGTTGATACAACGGAGCGCCTTGCTCGGCTGAGGGAGCTGATGAAGAAGCACAAGGTCGACATCTACAGTATGTAAGTGTGTAAATTCCTTGCTTCTACCAGGCCTTAACAGAAAAATCTAGTTATTCCTTCTGAAGACAGCCACTCCTCCGAATACATTGCACCCTGTGATGCGAGAAGAGAATATATAACGGGATTTACTGGGTCTGCGGGTTGTGCGGTGGTCACCCACGAGAAGGCAGCGCTGGCTACGGACGGGCGATATTTCAACCAGGCCACAAAACAATTGGACGCGAATTGGCTACTGCTCAAACAAGGACTACAGGATGTCCCAACTTGGCAGGAGTGGTCTGCGGATCAATCAGAGGGAGAAAAAGTTGTTGGCGTTGATCCTACAGTAATATCTGCACCAGATGCACGGAAATTGGCAGAGAAGATCAAAAAGCGAGGCGGGCAGGAACTGTTGGCAGTCGAAGAAAACCTCGTGGATCAGATCTGGGGAGAGGGTCGTCCTCCCAGACCCAGCGAGCCGGTCAAGGTGCTGGCAAAACAATTTGCTGGGAAGGATGTGAAGACCAAGTTGGACGAACTTCGAAAGGACCTGGAAAAGAAGAAGAGCTCCGGATTTGTGGTTTCTATGCTTGACGAGATTGCGTGGTTGTTCAACCTGCGAGGGAATGATATTCCATACAACCCTGTCTTCTTTTCCTATGCCAGCGTCACACCTACTACGGCAACTCTATACGTTGATGAGAGCAAGCTCAGCAGCGAGTGCCAAACGTACCTGGCCGAAAATGGGGTCTCTGTCCGACCCTATGAGAGGATCTTTGAAGATACACAAGTTCTAAGCGAATCACTGGCCGTTGCGAATGGAGATGGTCAGCCGGAAGCCAAGATCAAGAAGTTCCTTGTGTCAAACAAGACTTCATGGGCATTGAAAAGATCATTAGGCGGAGATACCAAGGTTGACGAGTTGCGAAGTCCTATTGGCGATGCTAAAGCTGTAAAAAATGAGACCGAGCTGGAAGGAATGAGGCAATGCCATATCAGAGACGGAGCAGCTCTGATCGAATACTTTTCCTGGCTGGAGGATCAACTTAATGCCAAGAAGGTAGAGCTTGATGAAGTCACCGCTGCAGATAAGCTGGAGGAGATGCGATCGAAACACAAGCACTTCGTTGGGCTCTCATTTGATACAATCTCTTCTACCGGAGCCAACGCTGCGGTCATTCATTACAAACCCGAAAGAGGCAGTTGCTCAATCATTGACCCAGAGGCTATCTATCTATGCGATTCTGGGGCGCAGTACTTGGATGGAACTACTGACACTACTCGCACCCTTCACTTTGGAGAACCGACGGAGCTGGAAATCAAAGCTTATACCCTAGTCTTGAAAGGTCACATTGCTTTGGACGTTGCAATATTTCCCAAAGGTACTACTGGCTTCGCTTTGGACACTTTAGCCAGACAGTTCTTATGGGTAAGATTAATTCTCAGCCCCTGAAAGGTTTACACTAATTTGCTTGTAGGAAGAGGGGTTGGATTATCGACACGGTACAGGTCATGGCGTAGGCTCATATCTCAATGTCCACGAAGGCCCAATCGGCATTGGAACCCGAATCCAATATTCTGAAGTCCCACTGGCTTCAGGAAATGTGATCTCCAACGAGCCAGGGTATTACGAAGATGGCAACTTCGGCATTCGAATCGAGAACATCATCATGGTTAAGGAAGCAGAAACAAAGCACAGGTTCGGCGACAAACCATATCTCGGCTTCGAGCACGTCACCATGGTTCCTTATTGCAGAAAACTGATTGACGAGAGTCTCTTAACGAAAAGAGAGAAGAACTGGCTGAATGAATATCATGCGGATGTCCACGCCAAGACGAAAGATTACTTCAAGGAGAACGAACTTGCGATGAAGTGGCTGGAGCGGGAGACGGTACCTTTCTAATAAAATCACGTTTGAAGACATGAACATAAGGAGCGGCCACTTGCTTTTGGAGCAGCACATTAAAGCATGGCATGGCATGGCATGGCATGGATTGGAGGCATGGCATGGCATGGATTGGAGGCAGGAGCAAGCGTGGTCTTGGTATGAACCAAACCGCATAATTTGATTAATCCGTTTAGAACTGCATGAAAGCCGCTAATGCAAACGTGGTTCCGAACGAGATCTTGAACGCAACATTATCCTGCACTGCGGACCGGAGGTCAATGCTCGTGACGTATTTTTGGAGTCTGTTGTACGGGATGATATGAACACCGTAGCTGGATGCCCACTGCCTCTCATCAGATTCTTCTTTTCTCTTCCCCCTTGAACAAAAACTCACCTGTACACCAACAACCAAAAGTCCCAATATCAGCGCCAAGCTCCTCGAGAACGTACTGACCACCAAACCAGCACATAACCCTATTCCTCCTTTCAGCACCCATTCATTGAACCCCCTCACCGTTTCCGGAGAATAGCTTACCAATGATACTCCCACTGCTAATCTGCCTCACAGCCCCAGGGTTCAAGTTACCTCCCTTCATGATTGGCGTCCTCGCATTCTTGCTATACGAATTTGCCGAGAACACGCTTCCATCACTACCCATGGGTCGTGAGTCCAGTCTGAGTGGCCTTTGGTACATTGCGTGGTATGTTGCTATAGAAAGTCCGAGACCCAGACCGAGGGCTTGGGGTCTGAAAAGGGGACGGAGGAGGAGGGATGTCATTTTGCTTTTGAGTTCTTGTTCTGTCTGAGACTTTGCTTGAGAAAAGGCGAGGGTTTCAAAGGGTGAGAGATGAGGATTTGATGTTGATGAGGCTCAATTGCACGTGGTTGTTGGAGTGGTTGATCTTTATTTGAAGTTGTGGGGAAGGAACGCTGACATCATTGTCATTGGCGGGCCGAGGAGGTTGGCTTCGGCTTGCCGAGTTGAGAAGAAGCCACGGGCTATGTATTTTCACACTTCACTACTGTATCACAACTTCTCTATGAGAAAAGATTTGTTGAAAATATTCTATATCGGTAGCAACAATCATGTATTCCCAAAATACAGTGAGAAGATTCTTTGAATGTCTGCCTTGTCTCCACCACTTGCAAAAGACCCTTGAAATTCCCCATAATCCATGTCCAGCTGCAACTCCACATCCGTCCATCAAAGCAAGGAAAAAAGCCACCTTCGCCGGGGCCTCTGCAACCTATCAACCACAACACCGTTGATAAACTTGCACGACCGCCTGCAGCTCTATGCACGCCGCCATCATATACACCCATTGGCCAATGTGATGTGAACCTGTGAACCTGGGTACAAGCCAGCTTGCCTATCTTAACAATCCTTCGAAGCTATCCACCCCACCAACAAACCCCCTCTCACTCCTCTACCCCTTCGACATATAACTATACCCTCCACCTCCCTCTCCAAGAAGGCATGAGAAGATGAAGCCAGCAGAATGCACCCGACTCTCTCATTCTACAAGTCCTTCGCAGCAGCACTGTTGCTGTCAGCAAACGCAACCGCAAGCACGATTACGAGCGCACCATCTAAAGCTTCCCCAACGGAAATCGCAGAGCTGCCCAAGACCTGCGAGGCGAGGACTATAAACTATATCACAGACTCGCTGCCGCAGCTGTGTTTGAAGAGCTCGTGGAGTGCCGCGAATGGGACATATGCTAAGGGGCAGAATGTTACTTCTTCGGTCGAGACGGGAGATGGCGTGAATAGTGAGGGAACTGTGACCGTGGAGGAGATGTCGAGTACGAGTACTATGGTGGCAGAGAGTCCAGCAGAGACAAAAGAAGCAGCTGCCACGGACCTGGAAGCCGGCGAGCTGAACGAAGCGTCGTTTCTGTCGTTTGAGGAGTGGAAGAAGCAGACGTTGGAGAAAGCAGGTCAAGGCAACGATATTGGAAAGAAGAGATCTGGAGATGGGAAGAAGAGGGATTCGGAGGATATACAGAACCACCTTGACTCCCTGGGAGATGAAGGAGAGATAGATTTGGATTTTGGTGCATTCAGGAGTGCAGGGAAGGGAGCGGAGGCGTCGCAGACCACAGAGAATAATGAAGCAGAAGGGAGACAGGATCAACAGGAGGCGGAGCCAAGAACGAATGATCAATATCGCCCAAGTAAGGATGCAGGGAAAACCTGCAAGGAACGCTTTTCGTACGCTTCTTTTGATGCAGGGGCTACGGTTGTGAAGACACATCCTGGGGCGAAGAATGCCAAAAGTGTGTTGATTGAGAATAAGGATTCTTATATGCTCTCTGAATGCTCGGCAGAGAATAAATTCATAATTATCGAGCTTTCGGTACGGCCCCTGTATTGTATTCTGTATATTTTGTTAACATCTTTACAGGAAGATATCTGGATCGATACTCTTGTTCTTGCCAACTACGAGTTCTTCTCTAGCATGTTCCGAACCTTCCGTGTCAGCGTCAGTGATCGGTATCCAGTCAAGATGGAGAAGTGGAAGGATCTCGGAACACACGAAGCTCGTAATACGAGGGAAATACAAGCTTTTCTCATTGAGAATCCACAAATCTGGGCAAGATATATCAGGATCGAGTTCTTGAGTCATTATGGGAACGAATACTATTGTCCCCTTTCTTTGGTTAGAGTACACGGAACTCGCATGCTTGAGAGCTGGAAGGAAACGGAGACTGGTGGCGACGATGACTCTGAAGAGGTTGAAGGTGGTGAGGAACAATATGTTCCCGAAGCTGTTGCTGAAAAGATTCAAGAAGAGGAGAGGTTGCAAGCTGAACTCAAGGCCAACTCAGTTCCTCCAGAACCTGAACCAACCATCGTGGATGCCAGTCTAGCCGAAGAGAGACCTTCCGTGGAGGAGACAATCTGTTTATGGGAAAAGCATGGATTCAATACTTTTGATCTGCCCGAATCAGGCCCGACTGAGGACATATGCTTCCCATCAGAGGCTCCGACCCAACTTCCTGCTGAAGCTCAGCCAAATCCCTCTGAGGCTATCAAATCGACATCAGAACCAATCCCGGTGTCGACTTCGTCTACTGCATCTGCTAATCAACATGCAAATTCGACGGAACCAACGGCAACTTCCCAAGTTGCGCAGCCCGAGAAGCCTTCTCCGACAGAATCATCTTTGATAAAGGAGTCTTCCGCGACTGTAGCTGGTGCATCGAATATCACCAACTCGATCTCGGACCACCAAATACCAACCACATCAACAGCCACAGTGACCAAATCTCAAAACATCACCAGCTCTATAAAGAACAAAACAACTAGCACTTCCTCCTCGGCTTCCGCTCTTCCAACAATCCAAGAATCCTTCTTTAAAGCCGTTTCTCGACGCCTCCAGCTGCTGGAAACTAATTCTACCCTCTCCCTGAAGTACATTGAAGAACAGTCCAGAATACTCCGGGAAGCGTTCATGAAAGTCGAGAAGAAGCAATTACAGAAAACTACGACTTTCCTCGACACCCTAAACAGCACAGTTCTCGACGAGCTACGGGGCTTCAGACAACAGTATGACGAAATCTGGCAAAGCACCGTCATATCTCTCGAGAGCCAACGCGATGAATCTCGTCGAGAGATTCTAGCCATTAGCACCCGACTCAACATCTTAGCCGACGAAGTCGTCTTCCAAAAACGCATGTCAATCGTCCAAGCCATCCTCTTGCTCCTCTGTCTCGGCCTCGTAATCTTCTCGCGAGTATCAGGAGGAGGAAACATTGACTTCGGGACCTTTCACAGCAGAGGCCACTCCAGAAACGGGCTCGCCCTCTACCCCAACAACCTCGAAAGCCCACTGGAAGGTTCTCCACCCGCAAGTCCTGACTTCCAGCATGAAGATTCGGGACGCTGGCTGGAGACGGGCCATCGAAGAGTGCATTCCGACGACATCGATACAGCGGTCTCGCGATCAAGAAGCAGAGACGAGAGCCCACCCACACCAATATCGACATACTCTCGTTCAGACGAAAATGCGCACACGCCGCCTTCCGGAGCTGATGACATGAAAGCCTTCACCGGCACTGCAGACATCCTTCCAGAAACACTAGAAGCCACCTCCCTCGCAACAACAAAGGAAGACGCATCCCCGTCACCAAGCTCCACCCCAAAGAAAAGACGCCGCAAATCCTCGATCCGATGCGTCCATTCCGTCAAGCAGCAAGAAACTCCACCTCCAGACCTACGTTCCACTTCTTCCCCTCCTCCTCCTCAATTACCCCCACGGCAACACCCCACAACCACAATCCCCACAACCAATGAGGTTCCACTACGCCTCCCATCCCCACCCCCCGATGCTACACAAGCCCCTGGTCCAGGCCCCTCATCTCCCCAACAAACAACACCAAACCGAAACTTCACCATAACTCGGAAACCACTGCCTGCTTTACCACCTCACTCAGACCCTACCTGATCTCTCCAGCAACTTGATCGACGAATTGTTTATACTGTATGATGATGAAGAACGGAACGGCTGGTATCTTGACTTTAGCGCGGCGTTCAGGGGTGGAATGCTTGGGATGCATTGGTGGTCATTTGATGTGCTTTGGATAGTTTGCGAGAAATATAATACATATCATCCGTCGTCTGGCTTTCAAGTTATGGTGCGTGATATGAAGCTATTTGTTCTCGGCTCAAGTTTGTTCATTTAGAAGTTCAACAACTTTACGGATCGAAGATCTACTTGGGGTTGTCAGAATTCATGGCACAAAGCTGCGTTTCAATATACTATAACTTATAGAAAATTTACAAAGTGACGAGCCACTACTTCTCAGATTGTTCCTCAGATTAGAGAACATTTAAAAAAAGCAAAATGGCAGTTAGGCTCCAAATGTCACTTGAGCTATAGCATATTGAAACCCAGTACTGCGTCACAAATTCTGACAGCCACTGGTGGTCACTTGTACAAGGGAGTAACAGCCCAAGCTTAAAATTCGCATCCAATCAAGAAGGGTTGCACTTTGGACATAGTCCTTGCAGCTTGAGGAAAGGGGACACAGGACTTTCAAGAAGATCATATCAACAACATTGGCATCACAATAAGAAGGTTAAGTTCGAATGCAAGCCATGTGATAGACTATCTAGTGCGCCAGATTGCGACTATGACGCTATTTAAGAAACGCAATTCCATGTACCTATCCGTCTAGAAAAACCATCGCGCCAGTGAGCAAATTGTGATGCCAGAGACCAACAGCAGAAGCAAATGCTGTGGAAAATATAATCGTAAGAATCCAGTGCCCACCCAAATTCTCGTCAAAATACATGCCTGACTGGAGTCAAGTCGGACATTTCAAAAGCCATCCACCAATTGGTCCACACGCAAATGGAACCATCTTCGTAGATGTGACCGACAAGAAGAAGTTGCCAAAGTAGCTGTCGCCTGAAATGTAGAAAGACCTGGCTGAGAGGATCAACGAGTTTTGCATCTAAGGATCTGCATAATCATCAGCATATTCAGTGTTTACGACAAGATAGAGTCGCTTACATGCACGGTGAGTGCCCCAAGAATGATACTCGAGGCTGTACTCCTCTTGTTCAGCCAGGGAGGTACCACGGTCGTATTGGGAACGACGGCGGCGCTGCTCATCACGGAGGTGTTGACCGGCGCTAGGAGCGAACAGACCTGTAACAAGTAAGCTGTGAAATCAAAAGCAAGATCTGGAAGACTCACCAACGTTCTCGGCGTTTTGGCAGGAGCGAGTGAGCTTCGAGTAATTGTCGGACTCCGGGAACGGCTCCTCTTGACCGACCATCGGGTGCGGGTAGGTGTAGAAGAGCTGTTGAAACATTAAAAAAGGAAATTCACTGTGAAGTTGGAAACGTACCTTGGGACGTGCAGTCTCGGGCTCAAGCATGACCGACGAGTTTCTGAACTTCTGGATGAGGCAGTCTCGACCCTGGATAGCTGCAAGAAATGTCAGATTGGCTTGACTAGTGAATCGAAAAATGTCTTACTAGCATAGGAAATCTCGGCGCGCTTGTCGCTGCGGAAGTTGTCCCATTTCTGGTTGGAACGTGCCTTGACAAACTGTGTATATTTAGCACAAGTTTTACAACGTGATTCTTTCACATACCGGAACAATATCCAATGGCTAGGTAAGATCAGTCATGTTCTCAAAAAGTGGGGCCGTGGTACTCACGTCGATGAAGTTGATGAAAGCGTATCCAACGCTAGAGTAGTCAGCAGCTGCAAATCATAACGACAAGCAGCTCGACTTACTTGCAATCATTGCTGAAGTCGATGCGGAGGTACATGAAATCATAGTGACCGAAGCTAGTTTGATTGACGTATTGCTTCAACTCGGCTTGAGTGACCTTGTTCGGAATGTTGCGGAGCATGATCTGAGAGTATTAGCACCTGACAACATAGAGGTCGTTGAATGTTACTCACGGTCGTACGGACATCAATACCACGGGCAATATTTTGACAATCAACGTAATTGTGGTTACCGGTCAATGAAGAGCTTTGTTGATTGCGACGGAAAGTGGCAGCAACGTGGTAAGGTACCTTGACCGCGTTTTGGCGTCGGACAGGGCCCATTGGGCGCGGGGAGTATCCAGATTGACGAGACGGGCCATTTGGAGAAGGTGTTCCATAGCGGGAACTATCAGCAGCGAACGATTGAGGACCCATAAGATGAGCAAATTCGTGCTGAGAGAAGCCGTTGGGGGATGGTCCTTGACCAACGAAAGAGGTTGGTGTATAAGGGCCAAATCCTGTCATCGAGCCTCCAATGGGATATGTCGACTGTGGGGTCAGTTGATTCAACATGTTACCCATCGCCATAGCTCCCATGGCTCCCATAGCACCCATCGTACCAATGGTACCCATAGTACCGAGGGCGGTTGGAGAATACATATTGCCGGTTGGGAGAGCGAAACCAATTGGATAGCCAGCAGTGGTGGCAGGGAGGTAGGTTAGACCAACGGGAGTAATGGGAGTGCTGAACGGCACAACACGTGGGGCCTCCGGAGCTTTGCCTTTGTCAATGCTCATCTTTTGCAAGAGCCCACAGAGATTGGATGAAGTCTCGCCAGTCTGCCGGGTCGGAGTAGCAAGTGGGGTCATCGTAGACTGAGTTGCATTCTTCGGACCAGTCGGGCGATGCTCGGTGATGGAGATGATAGTTGCGTGAGGTGGTACCTATTTCTCAAGTTAGCTTGCGCTCGAGATGGAGAAGGAATATCACATACTCCAATGACCTTACCATGCAAGTCTTGGATGACAAACTTGGCATGGGAGGCATCATAGTACTCCGCAACGAGTGTAAAGGTTCCAACTCCGCCATCAGTGAGCTTCTCCCAGGCGAAGAGAGATCGGCCTTTTGCACTCATTAATTCCCTCACCTCATCCTCAAATTTGCCTTTGTCAAAGCCAATCGGATATTGAACTTGGACGATGACCTGACCTTCATAAGCGGAGCATAGGCCCTTTGCCAAGGGGCTATCGATCTGGCCAAAGGTCAGCAGCATTCATCTTCGCAGCAGAGCGGAGTAAACTTACCTCATTTAGATCATTGGCCTGAATGAAGTCGATAGCGAGGTTGTCATGGTCTCTGGCGATAGCATTATACGTAGCAACAGCATCACGAATGTCGGCGAATGACAAGTAGACGATGTGATCGGCTTGCTCTAGGCGAGAGGTGCTCTTCGGTTGATAATCGGAGCTGTTGAAGCGCTATATTTTGTCAGTTGGAAATTGAGCAAGTGAATAAATGAGGGAATGGTGAAATGGGAATGGTGGGATGTGCAGAGCGAGATGTGATTTGATGTCCGGGCTTCATCTCGGAACACTTACATCAATGGATTCTTGAATGCGGTCACAAATGTCTTCCATGAAGATGCTTGCGACCTTAATGTGTCTGCTGATCAGAGTCTCAGTGGTGAAGGAGCTAAGCTTGGTGGCCTTTGGGCTTGAGGGTTGAGCTAGACGACGAGGGCTGTTCTCCTCAGCAGCAATGATATTTTCGAGGTGCTGAGCGGTGCCAGGCAATGGACCGGAGGACTTGGGAGCCATGGTGGTCATGGACTTGGTTGAGGAAAGCGAGCCAAAGCTGATGCCAAAGGGTTCAAAGGAGGTGGCAGTCGCGGAGAGCTTGCCCTCGGACTTGGGCTTGGTGGCAATGAAGGGATCATGGGCATCCTCCATGGCACCCTGGGTTGGCTTGACCATTGAGTAGCTCTTGTACTTAAAGTCCTCTGGAGAGAATGAAGTGAACTTGGTATCAGGTGTACTATCGATGGACTCGGCGTCACCATAGGCCGAGTACGGGGATTGCTTGTAATTCATCATTGTGCCTTCGTTGAGATAAGTTCGCTGGAGCTGGTACTGCAGTCAGTGAGGCTGCGTAATGAATAAAGGTCCGAGTTGTAAAGACTCGAGGATCAAGGCGGTGTAGAAAGGACAATCGATGAAAGTAAACAGAAAGGAGTCGCTAAAGGGGGAGGGGATGTTCCGTCCGTCTAGCGAAGCTAGACCTCCGAAGTGAACCCGTAAGAGGGGTGAATCGATGTAAGCAGACAGAAGGGAATTAACTTTGTGTTTGGCGAAGCCAGAATGCCGAAGTGAATCCGAAACAGGGGGTAGATAAATGTAAACAGACGAAAGATGTGTGCCGTGTGTTTTGGCAAAGGCAGAACACCGGGATGAACCTGGAAAGGGTCATGTAGGTACGTGAACTGAGAGTGATGGGGAAGTGCGCGCACAATCTGGAAAGAAAGCAAACCAGATACAACTGTGTAAGAAAAACAAGTGGAGATGTTGAGAATAAGGGGATTGGCAGTGAAGAGACTTGTGAAGGCTTGCGAAGAACGAGTTTGATGTACCACTCATTGTAGACAGCCATCGAACCAGGTCTCCAACTGCTTCAATGATACAAGAGGTGAAGGAAGATGGAGATGCTGAGGGGTTTTGTAAATTCAGGAGAGGATGCCTGTACCAGAGATTCCCGGATAGTGTTTGGTGTTCTATCAAACGTCTATAAAACAGGAAGGAGACCGAGAAAGTTGAAGGTGATGAAGAAGCTGAGGGACTTAGAAAACAGTTGCATGGAGGTGTATGGAAGGAGTGCTCAAAGAGGAGTTGCAAGAAGGTGCAGTGCAGATATAATGAGAATGTGGAAAGAAGACGTACTCTTCGGGTGACGGATGCCCTGGATGATGTCGACTTTCTTTTCGCTGAAAGTGTTCACTTTCGGCGGGAGTTGTTTACTTTTCGCTGAACTTGTTTGCTTTTTGATGAATGGTTCCTGTCCGCTGATGTAGCCAATTCTTCACTGAAGTTGAGTCTTCGCTGATGTTGCTCGTTTTACGCTGATCTGGGTCACCATTAGTGTCAGTGGGAGATTTGGGGGGAGTAAGCAAGATGCTGGGACCTACAATCCCAAGGTGAGCCCCCGCTGAAAGTAGACTTCCGATGGATAGAGCTTCAAAGAGAGACGTGGCTTGTGTTGGATGCAGCGATGACAGCTCTGCTCGACCCAAGACGTGATCAGATGCTGTGGCAAGTGATGTGCGTCCAAAGATCAAGAAAGGCTTGTGCAGGTGCTTCCAAGGACAGAAAGTACGATGTAGAGGGTGATTCGAGTATGAGGAGATGTGTTGGGAAGATGAGTTTGATGGTGGAGGTAGATGGAGTTGATGTTGTAAAGTTGGGAAGAGGAGTGAGAAGGGGGAAGGAATTTATTGTTGTGGGAAGGGAGCTTGAAGTCTTTGGGAAGGAGCTGACCGCCCAGCCTGGCGGGGTGAATTGGGCAAGTGCTGCACTTTCCCTCGACAGCACAAAGTGAATTGCAGCCTGAACACCAATTGGATAAGGTCAAACGATTTTTGTTTTCCAAACGATTATTTTAATTAGAAATGGACCAGCTTGTTCCGTACAGTGTGTCTGAGAAATCTGCGAGTGTACAAGAGGTAATTAGGGTGAATGTTCAGTCGCTCTTTTATTTGGTATCAAAGGCTGCTAGAGTTAGATGTGCAATGACTGGATTGTAGTCATTGCCACAAGATATTCAAATAAATTACATGAATAGTCACTGTATGGATGTTGCCAGTATGCTTTGTGTACTACATCTCAAGATTAACAGGCGATGCTTGCCCAGTTCAACAAACCACCATACTCGAACTAGCAAGATGGAGGAAAATGGTACTCAAGATTCAAAATCTCCTTTAAGTACAAGGTGATTGAAATGATTGAACAGCTGGGACTTGCTCTTCAATTGCTGTGATGGTCCATGCGAACTGCAGATCTCACCGATCCTCTGCCTCTTGCTTCCGAGGCATCGCCGAAATCCGAGATCTTACGAGTTCAGCTGTGCCATGGAGAAGCGCAGGCAGGTGATACCAATATGTCAGATATTGAGCATCCAGCTTTGACGTTGCCTTATTGATGCATTTGTATAAAGGTCTTCTTGGATTTAGACCATGCTTCCCTAGGAAGTGTAATCAATGGAAGGCCGGATACACAGGAGTGGCTGCATAATATTTTTTACATAGCTTTAGTTGCATATATCCTGCTCGACTTGCTGCAGCGTGCATGGCAGCTCTCTGCATAATAAGAGGGGCATTGCAGAAATTTGTCGCTTTCTGATGTAGATTCCATGTATCATTGAGGGCCTGAGGCGATTGAAGGTCAGAGAACTACCCTGCAATGTTTGAGTACTACCAAAAGCTTGAAGCCAATGCTTGCCAATAGGCTTACCATCTGCGGCTTGAAAGAGTAGAAAGTCAGCCAGTTCTTGACTATTAACTGCTGACTGTAAATCAGGAAGCCTCTTTTGGGCTCTGCTTCTACGAAATTTACGAAAGAAAGGGCAGACTAAGGAGCCAGCATGTGAAATCTAGAAATACAACTGATAAAACTATACCGCTGCCCAATGATGTAGATGTGTAGAAACTCGAAACGGCTCAGCGCAATCACCAGCTAGATGTGCAGGCTCTGCCAACAAGAAGAATTCTTCAGACTTTCTGCCAGATTCTCCTCATCCCAGCAATCGCATCTAGCATGTAGTCTTCCTGATGCACAGATCTGCAGAACCTGGTAAGCATCAGCGATAAAATCTTCTGAGGTACCTCGTGTTGAAGGATCAGGATGACAGCTGATGCTCCATGCAGACAGCCTGAGATAGGTCACCGACATTAGCATCCTCTGTTGCTGCAAGATATCTCCCCAGGATTCCACGATAAACACATTGCGACAGCTGTAACGACTAGAACGTTGTTTGTTCAGGTTTATTGTTGGTGGAAGAGCTTGTCAGACGTTGTGCACTCCTACCAAACCTTCTTCGTAGGGTTGGCAGGGGACGATCCGGGGTTTCACCTGCACTCCTCTGACTGGTCGAGGAATCTCCTTCGGAGAAACTTTAATCCGTAAGTCCCGGAACTACCTGTTACAGACAGGAAGATCATCGTTGAGCTGCGCAGCTATTTACTCTCTGATTGACGGCATGTTGAGGTCTACTGCGTAAAGCTACATTGGCCGAGGAATTCCTCGCAACAAGCCATGCCTCGAAGGCCACCCCAGTACGACGACTACAGGAGCGCTGTGCAACAGGTATACCTTCCCCCGCGCTGGCTCTCCTGCAATCTAACAATATATCTAGATCATTTCCTCCTCATCAGATACCGACTACCTCGATCAGCTCATACCCGCTCTCAAAGATGCCCAAAATTCCAACAGGACGGCGGGCTTCATGCAAAGCTTGTCCCATTACGCGGACGAGAAGGAGGCCGACATCGAACAAATTGGCTTAACCCAGCATGAGGAGTTCTTACAATCCGTGAATCAGCTCCAGCAAGTGCGCGAAGGTACCGTGGCGCTCACGGCAGAGATTCTTCAACTCAATCAGTCCATACAAGCAAGCACGGAGAAGTTAGCCGCACAGAAGGAGAAGCTGGTGCAAACAAAGTCCATACGACAGAATATTGCGGAGGCATCGGAAGGGCTGAAGGAATCGTTGAAGATACTACATGCAGTCAACCAAGCACACGAGCTTATTCGGAAGAGGAATTATTATGCAGCTTTGAAGGCGCTGGACGACCTACAGAACGAACATTTGATCCCTACGATCCAGAACAAATATGCTACCCAATATAAGCTTGCAGATATGATCCAGAAGTCGATACCTGCGTCGCAAAAGGCAATATCAGACGCTGTCATGAATGATTTGAACACATGGCTTTACCGTATCCGAGAAACGTCGCAGTTCCTTGGCGAGGTCGCCTTCTACCACACCAGCTTACGGCAGAAGAGGCAGAAGGAACGCTCGGAAGCAAACCCGCACTTGAAAACCTACAGTCTGAACTCCTCTATTGAGCTTGTCTTTGACGAGAGTGAAGAATTCGATGTTTTGGACAACGATGAGGTTGCGGTCGAATTTGGGCCGCTGTTTGAAGCTATACACATCCATGAAGCACTCGGTCAAAGTGATAAATTCAGACAGGAGTATGCAGCGACTAGGCGGCAACAAAAGGACTTACTTCTGCCACCCGCCATAAGTTTGATTGAGGATGACGAGAACGGTTTGAGCAGCTTGCTGGAAGCTATTGCTGGCTTTGCGATCATAGAGAAAGCAACAATGAGAAAGTCTCCCAATCTCCGTTCGCCTGTTGATGTAAGTGTGCTTCAGCTCTAGATTTTCCCTTCCTAATGGGAACAGGTCGACGAACTCTGGGATTCAATGATCCAAAGCGCCATCAAGTTGATCACTAGAGCCTTGAATGACGTCGATAATGCCGAATTGGTTCTCAAGATCAAGGGGGTTGTCGCCTTATTCATTCAAACTATGGACGCAAGTACCCAGTACCCCCTGACTTGCTCTTTTCTGACTCTCGCAGGGCTGGGGTTACTCAGTAACAGCACTGGATGGTTTCCTACTGGTCCTATTTGAGAAGTACGCCGAGTTGCTACAAAGAAGGTTCAGTGATGATTTCCACGAGGTGTGTGTTTTGCTGTTAAGTCTTGGAATAGTTTTGGTAACAAAATTACTCAGATCGTGTCTACGGACGATTACATGCCAATGCCAATTGCTACTCGCGAAGAATACGAGAAAGTTGTCAATGTCACCTGGTTCACCCCAGAAGAGAACCCTACGTAAGTATCTATGCTTGAGATTTGTTCAAGTGCTAATGATCCCAGCATCCCATGTGTTCTACCTTTCTCTCAGATGTATCCTCTTTCCTGCATAGACATCAGGAACTTCCTCAATCAATTCTATTTTTTCGCAGACAACCATTTCCAACACCCAAATGTCATTGACGAAACTCTCAAAAAGGTATTGTATTCTCAGCCCTGGTCATTTATTATACTTATCTTTAGCAGGCACTGGACCACCTCCTCAGCCAAAAAGTTTGCAAAATCCTCGTTGAAAGACTAAACTCCCAATATCTCGGTCAAATAGTGCAAATACTTATAAACCTCGAGTATTTCGAGACCGCCTGCCGCGAACTCGAAATGCTCCTCATTAAAGCACGCTCCTCCACCTCAGCAGGCGGACCCATCGTCCTCTCTGCCACAAAAGAGTTCCAAGACAACAAAAAGACAGCCGAGAAGCGGATCTTCGAGCTCGTGAACTCTAAGATTGATGATCTCGTTGAGACTGCAGAATATGACTGGTAAATCCCCCTTTCTCTTTCCTCCCTTCCCTATCCCCCCACATTTCAGAATAAGAACTGTAGCTAACGAGGTCATGTGAAGGATGGCACCAACCCTCGAAGCCGAACCCTCCTCCTACATGTCCACCCTAACCCAATACCTCTCCAACATAATGACCTCCACCCTCCTCGGCCTACCCCGAGAAATCAAAGAACTAATCTACTTCGACGCCCTCTCCCACACCGCAAACCTAATCCTCGCCCTTCCCCTCTCCCCCTCCGTCAAGAAAATAAACCCCAACGGCGTCGCCGCCCTCGCCAAGGACGTCCAATACCTCTCTGACTTCATCGACACCCTCGACAACGCGCCCATCCTGAAGCAGAATCTCGACGAGCTGCAACAAACCGTGTTACTCATGCAGACCGAGAACCCGGACGAGTTCTACGACATCGGCGTCAGGAATCGCAAGTTTGGACGCGTGGATGCGGTGAGTGGACCGATCTTGCTGGAGAAGTTGACGCATTCGGTGCAGAGTCTTAGGAATGACCGCTTGGCGAACTTCTCGAGTAGGTTTGGGATGAAGTGATTTCCATCATCCATTTACATCTGTACGATTGCGAGTTAGACGAATTCACGAACCATATATCACTTGTAAAGTAGATCCAGAAAAGAAGCCAAAACGGCACGCGAATCTGCTTTTGTATTCTCTGTCTGATTTCTGTCGATGTCGGTCCCGTTCATGGATTTGGATTACAAATTTGGTCTCAAGCAAGCGCTGAAGCGAAAAAGCCACTCGTAACTCCGTTCCTAAGCCCTCTTCCTGATATAAAATCCTCCACATAATTCCTTCCTTCTCCCAACAACAATTCGCGGCTCCATCCCTCCTCCAGCTATTGGACTGTCTCGCCTGACTCGACAGCTCGCTGCGCTGGCATGTCTTAGCCGACCTCGTAATCTCGCTCGCCTTCCGCATCAGCGTCTCCTTCTCCGCCGTCGTGGCGCGGATAATTGTGTCCTGCGTCTTGGCCCACTGATGGATCTTGCGGGCGTTGTTGCGGGACGTGATACATCTGCTGCTTTGGGTTAACATTTCCGTATGTCAGGTGACGGGCAAAGAGATAGAAAGGGGAAAGGTTAGCGAGAAGAGATTCGTAGACCGACCTGCTGCGCTTGCATAGGAGGATATCCGTATATGCCCTCCATTTCACCATACATCTGCTGGCCAGGAGCACCATACGCAGCGGGCGGACCGGGCTGGACTTGCGCCGCGTACATGTTTCCTCTATAATCATCGGCTTGGGGGATCCCATGGCTAGCACTGATGCCGTAGTCCGGCGGCGGCATGGCATTGTGGCCCGGATGGCCCTGTACGTGCTGCGCTGGGATTGCCGTGGGAGGTACGCCCTGTGCTGCAGCGCCAGCGGTTGCCTTCCTGGCATGCGAAGCGGCTTCTTCACGGGGCACGATGTCGATGAGGAAGTCGAACATATCGGATTTGGCAAGGGCAGAGGCGATGTCGCTGCGTTGAAGGGTCCGGCGTTTGTTTTCTTCTGCGTGGATCCAGGCGCGCATGGTCAGCTCCGTGATGAAGATGTCGCAACCTTTGGCGAACAGAATTGGTGCTTCAGCTGAGATCATCTTCACTTCTGGATCCGCCTTCATCACTTTCTTGATACGCGCGAGGGGCAGCTGGTGCAATTTGTAGTCATGGGTTTCGGATTCAAGGTGGTTGATTACGTGTTGCCAGTAGGTGGTGAGGATGTCCTTGTAGGTGCCATGGAGGCCTTGGTTGACCTGGGTTCATCAGCGCCTTTTTCAACCAAATATAAACGGAAATCGATAATCGTACATTTGCCCAAGCACCGGTGTAGAATTCCGCGACAGGCGCATATCCTTGAGCCGCAAGCTATTTTTTGTTAGTAAGTAAACACAGAGGCTGTGACTTCTCCAGGCACTCATACCGTAGCACTGGCACCTGCAGCAACAATGATTAGCCAATGAATTCACACAATATTCAAGACGCAGAGCAAGCTGATTGCAATATTTTAGGCAACGTACCATAATGTCCTCCATGGCCGATGTCATACTGCGGCTGGGCGCGTAGCTGTCCCTGCCCGTGAGACGAGCTGGGCGGGTTCTGCTCCATCCTCGCGCTCTGTTCTTCTGCACCAACTTGCTCGTTCCCGACTTTCGCGATATCTTTCAATCAAGAGGTATCAATGGCCACTTCTTCACGCCTTTGTCGAAGCTCTGCGCGGGTGCTGCGCTCTCTTGTTGTTGAGCGATGGAGCTCAATCACCTCAGCGTCGGAAGCTGACGGCCCGGCAAATAGTTGGCAGCTGGGCTGAGCTTCGCAATCGCAAATGCTGCTAAATCGACCGACTTCCACAGCTAATACCAAAGAATTGGGAATTCGACGAAGCTGTTGTTTGCGCGTCAGCATTAGCTTGTTGACAGCTCCAAGCTTGGTCGGGTCGTGATTGGTGGATGGGATGCTTGAGCTTCTTTTGGAGGAGGTTATCGTCGGAGAGCGGAGCGAACGAGATGGTGCGGATTCTGCGGAGGGGTTGGGGTTGGTTTCTGATTTTGGCTGGGTTTGGAGAAGCGAGAAGTCAACAGCCACTCGCAGCAACAACGCTCACTCAAGGCGCGACGAATGAATCTCCGGCCCGCAAACAAGCACTCGCTGCGACTCGATGGATTCGGAATCTTCGCCCTACGGCTGTACCTTTGTACCTGGACTTGATCGTGGTGGAGGAGCAGCGTGACTGGGTGGGCGTGCAATTTTCTTGGTGGATGGGCGATCACAGTGCAGCAGTGGGTGTGATGGATCACTCGACTGGTTGCCAGAAGCTCGAGGGTCAATGAGAGACCAGCAGCGCGCCACGGCCTTTATATGGGAGTTTAGACTTTACATTGGGCAGCACCTTCATGCACGTTGCTGCATTGCAGTTGTGGACCGTGGACTATGGATTTGGACGCAAGGCAAGGCAAAGGCAAAGACTACGTACGGATACTCAGAAAGAGCAGCGTGGGAGCCATTCTGTGCAGCTAAGGTGTGGGTGTAGGTGTGGGTATGCGTTGTCCTTCCTCCTCTTGCCCTCCCACCAGGTATGCGTCTCTCAGCCACGTTTCGGCGTTCAGCGCAGCATCCCACCATCTCCATCTAACCCCCCACCGCCTGCGCAAGGCTGAAGTCCAGTCTTCGCCTGCTCCGATGCTGTTCCGTCTTCCCCTCGATCAGATCGTATCTGTACGATGAACGCAGAGCGCTGGCTGGTCCGCCTTCTTTTCCCTTCCATGGGTGCCCAAACCGTTTTCGAGACCGTGGTTGCACGAATCAGCGGAGGACAGAGTCAGACCCGAAGCCTTGGATATGCAATGCAATCAATCATCATCGCTGCTAAAGAGAAAAGTCGAAGGGTCTTCCCGTGTATTTCTGTTTCGATCAAGCCTGATTTCTCAGACCGACTTTTGATTGTACCAACATTTTGCGCTAGTCCCGAATAGTGATGGCGCCACAAATTTATTTGGCGAACTTGCATCTCCAATTTTCTGAAAAGCTTCACAACCAGAACTTACTTTCTTTTGAATATCTACCCAACACCGTTCCCCCACATGGCGGACGAGGACCTCTCTGACGAGCAAGTCCGACAATTGCTGAAGGATGCAGAGGAGCGATTGCGGAGCAAGAGGGCAGCATCCAAGACATCTCTGACTCTGCAGAACAGGTATTTGCGCCCCATAAGCTACATTAATTCTCCGCAATTCGCAGGCCGTCTTACTGACAGCATCTTGCATTCAGTATCCCGAAGCTGGAATCTGGGAAAGCAATCGAGCCATACATTAAGACCACGGATCAAGGCGCCTATGTCGATCCCTCCCATTTCGTCTCTCCCCAGGAACGAAAACTCGCAAATGGAATACGTGTGGTAGAAGATCCAGTAGCAATCAAGGCTAAAGCTGCAAAGGTATGCAATACTTCCCTTTGATTTGTCAAGTTCTTCTATGAGGAAATTTTATCCCAAAAAAATGACGCAGAATCTGATCCCGTCTTGGGTACCACCCTGCAAAAATGATGTCTTTTATATTCATAGTTACGCTGAGAAGAAACCAATCTACTGCTTTTATTAGATCTCATTCTCGAATGCAGCTAATTATAGAATCAGGAAAAGAAAGCCACTGCCGGCGCTGACTGGTACAACCTTCCACGAACTAATTTGACGCCAGAGCTCAAGCGGGACTTGCAACTACTTCGTATGCGTGATGTCCTCGATCCAAAGAGGTTCTACAAGAAGGAGAACTCGAAGCCACAGATACCAGAATTTTCACAAGTGGGAACCATCATCGAAGGTCCAACCGAATACTTCAGTGGCAGACTTTCCAACAAGGAAAGAAAGAGAACACTAGTCGAGGAGATTCTTGCTGGGGAGAAGGAGACTGGCCGTTTCAAATCAAAGTACCAGCAGATTCAAGAAGCAAAGACAAGCGGCAAGAAGGAGCACTACAAAAAGATGAAGGCCATGAGAAAAAAGAGCGGGTCCAAAGGTTGATGATGTTTCGGGTATCTATGCTCTGACAGGAGGTACCAAGATCACCTCTATCTCTTCGATGCCTCCACCTCGACAATTCTTACAATAAGTGCCTGGTATCTTGTCAGCAGACATCGAGCTCTGGGCATGGAGCATACTTTTATCTCCTGAGCAGCGTGGCGGCTTGCTTCTAAAACGTCCTCGTGGTTGGCCTCGCCTTCCTTCAACATCTCGGATAACTCTGTTTCGTCAGTCTCTGCCAAGAGGATGGCATCTCCTCGAGGGCCAGGATCCATCACAGCAACGTTTGTGACCAAGCTTATAGCGAGTACCCGAACACCGGAATGTCTCGCAACAATAATCTCAGGTACGGTGGACATGCCAACTAGATCTGCTCCCAGCATTGAAAGCATACGGCATTCTGCTCTTGTTTCATAACTGACGAAGTCAGCAGAATGCTCGTCGTGGAACATTGAACATACTTTGGTCCACCAACAAAGGCATACACACCCTCATGCATGGCCATTTGTCTTAGTTTCTCTTTTGAGATATCCTTCCAAGCAAGGTGAGCAGCACGGCGAAGCTCGAGATCATAGGCGTCAGAAAGAGCAATGAATCGAGGACCAAAGTCATCAAGATTCGGACCTCTTAATGGATTTACTCCGGAGAGGCCTGCAAAATTGATGTGCTGTTCTCGTCAGTCTCTAGCCAACGTAGGATTTGGTGATCCAACATCGTGCAAAACTACAACATCTCCAACTTTGTATGTAGAGTTCAGTCCTCCAGCAGCGTTGGTGACTGTCAAGATGTCAGTTGATGCTTGAATGGCTATTGGAAGACCAGCCTATCAGAATCTTCATTCCCAGAAGAGCCAATACCCGAATTGGAAAGGTTGCTGTCTGTAGCTCATGGCCTTCATAATAGCTATGACTCATCAGCATCTGGTTCCATCGATATTTTTCATGAATATCATACTGTGCCCTCCCAGCCATCATAACCGTCGGCGTCTTCTCATTTCCCACATGACCAAAAACCAACTTGCCAGCATGCCCTGAAACTAGAACATTACAATAAAATCAGAAATCATACTCTTCCCATTCTCTTCCATTGCCATCGCCATCTAATTGCTTACCCGTACTAACCGGAAACCCCTTTATCTTGCCATACGGAACCTCCCACCTAGGCTCCTCCACCGCCTCCTCCAAAGCAGAGAGTCCTGAACCACCAATAATTCCAATCTCTGGTCTAAAATCCTCAGGAAGAAGTGCTTTCAAACCACCTACTGCATCCCGAATACTCTCAATAGTGATCGCCATTCCTTCCCAAAATCGTTGCACTGTTTCTAAGCAAGCGTGTAGTGGTGTTGTAGCCTTGCAAGGTTGAAGCGTGGCTCAGTCGCAACCGAGAAATTTTATGGTGGAGCAATATCCAAAAGCACTCGACCGTTGTTTCTTAACAACCCAGCAACTATGGCAACGGCAACTTCGATGCGGTTGCCCTGGCGGGCGATCGTGCGGTCAGTCACGGTATGGCATCATTGCGCGGCGAGGAGTCAGAGGAGTCAGAGGAAGTGCTAATTGAGGACTTCAGACGAGACCAGCACCGCAATATCTACGAGCCGCTGCACCTTCGATCCCGCAACCGTTCACGCGGCGATATGCTTCAGATTCAGCTTCGAATCCGCTGATAGATAATGGGAATGTTACTGCAAGGCCAGAGACGACGGTAGAGCCGGGGCTGGAGTCGAAGAGTATAGCTTCAAACCTAGACGAAGCCAGCACAACCACAACTACACCCCTTACCTCCTCTTCAACAACTTCAGAAACCTCACAAGAAGAACAAGAACAAGAACTCCGAAAACCCCAGGTCAACCCCGCCGACGTGCGACCCCCGCGCGCCGTCCAAGCAGTCTACCTTCGTCCCCTGCGCCGCGAAGCCCCCATCGGCCTCCCAGTCTGCGATCTCCAGCTGCGCTCCTACAGCGTCCGCAACCTGGAATTCTTCGCCGACTTCTGCATGCGCGCCGCCTACTACCTTGGTCTCCCCGCCTACGGACCCGTGCCCTTGCCCCGAATTACCGAAAGATGGACCGTACCGATGGGCCATTTCATCCACAAGAAGAGTCAGGAGAATTTTGAGCGGAAGACGCTGAGGAGGTTGATTCAGATTAAGGATGGGGATGCTGAGACGGTTGAGGTGTGGTTGGCGTTTGTGAAGAAGTATGCGTATTATGGGATTGGGATGAAGGCTAATGTTTGGAGCTTTGAGAAAATTGGTATGTTGAATTGCTCCTCTTGCAATCGTATATTTTGCTAGGCATTGACCTAATGTTGAATAGGCGTGGGTAAGAGAATGGATGAAGAAATGGAGAAGATGAGGGGCGAGGTCGAACCTACGTTGCGGAGTTACACGTTCAAGAAAGGAAGCGCGGTGGAAGATAAAGTGCTGGAGCTTATTAACAGAGAGGATTTCAAGGCGGCGAGTGGGGGCAATGCGCCGATGATTAGGACGCCTACTTTCAGGTTGCCCAAGAACTAAACTTGTATCATGCTGAAGAAAGGGCTGGGTTGTAAATGGCTGCAACGGACTGTTCATAACAAGGAGTTTGGATGTGCTGCATTGTATCAGTAGATATGTAACATAGAGCACCTCTAGATGTGAATATAGAGATAAATAAGCTCCAATACCGCTCTCTCTCACCTCCAAACTTCTCCCTTGATCACCAGGAAAAGCTGTGGACTCTTCTACATCACGTGTCCTCGCGTCCAAATCGTGAAAAACGTGCACCTCGTCTCACTCCCCTTTCTCTCATCTACACCCTCACAACAATGCTCACACCCCTCCATCCCACTCGCCGGAAACTCCTCCACAATGCACTCCCCTTACTCATAACCTCACCCTCACACCCACTTTCTCACAATACACGCTTCATCTCCTCATCATCCACTTCCCCCTCCTCAAACTCATCTCAAGCCTCACCCCCAACCTCCCCACCCCAAACAATCTTCTCCGGCATCCAACCAACCGGAACCCCACACCTAGGAAACTACCTCGGGGCCCTACTCCCCTGGGTCACGCTCTCCCAAACCTGTCCCACCTCCACCCGACTCTTTTTCAGCATCGTCGATTTACACGCTATCACGGTTTCTCAGTCCCCAGAACAGTTGAGGGAATGGAAGAAGGAGATGCTGAGGGTTTTGCTGGCGCTAGGTCTAGGGGAGGGTAAAGGGGGGAGTACGGTTTTTGTGCAGAGTCACGTGAGGCAGCATGCAGAGCTGATGTGGATTTTGAGTTGCACGGCTAGTATGGGGTATCTTGGGCGTATGACGCAGTGGAAGGTACGTTTTTTCAATTCTCCGGATGGAAGGATTAGGTTAATGTAGAGTAGAGTAAACTTGAGTTAAATGACGACGCGAGTCCGCTTGATGAGAAGGGGAAGGGGAGGTTGAAATTGGGCCTTTTCTCGTATCCGGTCTTGCAGGCGGCGGATATCTTGGTTCATAGGTATGTGTCACCTCCTGCTTTTTGGAGGGAGGGGGGAGATTGGAGTGAGATAAAGCTGATGAGTGGAAAAGGGCAACACATGTCCCAGTCGGCGAAGACCAATCTCAACACCTTGAATTCGCGCGAGAGTGCGTCACGAACTTTAACCATGCTTACGGGCCACATCTTTTGTATCCTCAAACTCTTCTCTGTATCTAGCCCCCTCATCTTCCTCCCATCGAAGCCACGAGACTAACGCACTTCAGCTCCGGCGAAGAGAATCATGTCCCTAACCAACCCCCTAAAAAAGATGTCAAAATCAGACGCCTCCCCCTTATCCCGGATCCTAATCACGGACTCTCCAGAGCTCATACAGAAAAAACTCACTACCGCAGTAACAGACTCTCAAAACAGCGTCTCTTATGACCCTGTCAATCGACCTGGGGTCTCGAATTTACTTACTTTGCTCTCGGCTTTCGATGAAGAGGGGAGGACGCCGGAGGAGCTGGGGAGAGTGTATGGAAATGGTATGGGATTGGGAGCATTTAAGAAGTTGGTTGGTGAGGTGGTAGGGGAGGGGTTGAAAGGGTTTAGGGGGAAGTATCAAGAGGTAGTGGATGAGGGAGACGAATATCTTCTGGATGTTGAGAGGAGGGGAGCTAAAGTGGCGGAGGAGAACGCTGAGGCTACGATGGTGGGTGTCAGGGACGCTGTTGGGTTGTAAGATAGAGATCCAGTAAGTGTACATTATGTTAGAGCATAATCCTGCAGGCTCCCCAAGGAAACAAATTCAAGATCTTACTTGAGCTGTTGGGGGTAGTTTTCCACGAGCTATTGCACTTTCGGGGGTAAAATGTTCCAACAGCTTCTGAAATTTCTAAAATTTCTGGAACTGGTGTAATGACCAGAGCGGGAAATTGGTCTCACATATAATAGCATTGAAAGATTAGAAAAACCCACTTACCGAACTTTCAAAGGAGTGTCCCAAGAGTGTACCAAACTCGGCTTGGTCTGGAGGCGATATCTGCATTCGAGGTCAAATGTTTCTGCTGCTTTGGTGTTAACGATTTAGATGAACCCCGAGTCTGCTCATCAGATCCTACTACTGCCCACACTGCTTCACTATCTAGTACTAATCCCCTCAGCCCCCTCACCGTCTCACCCAGCGTCTGCAAATCCACAAACCCATTCGCACTCCCATCTTTCTCTGAATCTAGTACGCCCATTACGATTCTGGTCGGGTCCCAGCCGGTATCTATGATGCTTTTGTAGAAAGGGAGCGCGCGAAACCGCTGTAAAATTGTACATTGTAGAAGGATATTAGGTTGAAGGGAGAAGAAGTGGTGCAGGGGATGGTGGTTAGGGTGTCAAGAGTGAAGTAAGAGAAGCCGGAGAGGTTGGAACCGTCTTTGTCCGAGAGTGCGGCTGCGAGTGGTGCCATGGTAAGGATGGAGGAGGGGCCTAGGTCTTGGTATAGGGCATTGATGAGACGGAGGGGAACACTGATAGAGACTTTCTCTTCGATATAGATATCTAGACCGTCAAGATTATGTTTTTTTTTTCTTTTGAGAAGGGCAAGGAGGGGTTGGTAGTATGCGTTAAACTGTTTTGGGAGTAAGAAAATCAATAGTTATGTCTGGTAATGTTGCAAAAAGGGGGAAGAACTTACTTCGTCGTCCGTCCCATTTAACTTTGAATATGTTACTCCCGCAGCACCGCCTAGCAGCGCCATTACCTTTATACCATTTTCTTTGAGGGTCTTCACTTCCTCCCATATTTTATCGTACATTGGCGCCTCCAAATGGTCATCTTTTAAAGTTAGATGTCCAGGTTAGCCTTGCAGATGTATAAAAGCAAGGATGGTATGTCTAACTTTCGTTTGGCGTTCAAGGAGCGGAAGCAGCGAAAGTGGTTGTTTATCTGGCGTTGTGAAGGTCTGGACATATATTACAAGCCGTGAACCGGAGGTGTGAAGTCCCGGAAGTGTTGATTCTGTAAGCGTGATTGATGCATTGTCTCAGGCTATTTCTGTGTCTAAGGAGGGAGTTGTGGCCTCTGTTTGACTTGCAAGTCTGCTAACTAGAGGAAGTAGGATCAAATTTAACAAGAATTTCATCTTGAGATCTTGCCCTGAATCATATAATGCTCATCTAGTACTAGACTTATGGCCCTCACAATTGAGCAACACAAAACATAAAAGATGATCATGAATGACAGAGGACAGAGCTAGCGGTGACAGAAAAGTCAAAAGTCTCACTCCGGCCTATGTGTCCTGCAAGGGAGAGTGATTTGAAAAGTGAGAATACTTCATTTCTTCTGAGCTAAATTATTTTCCCGAGATTGAATAAGCATAAGTAAGGTGAAGAAAATCCCGCTGAGATCGTGTGAGGAAATTATTTTCGTCCACAAACAATCAGTTATTGTCTTGGCATATAGTTTAATATATAAACCACGCCTGTCCGGCCGCCGCTGTCCGGCAGTTGTGCGGAAGGAAATATTCCGGATTTACTTATCATGGAACCCCAATTCTTATTAAAACCTGGCAGATTATACACTAGCAAAAATTATCGTCAATATTTCAACTCTTGATTCTGAATTATTATATTCTTCAAATAGTTTTTTCGCTTCGATGCTTTGAAGTGCGAGGCAATCGAGCCCATACCAACTAAAAAGAAAAAATTTCTAGAAAGATTTTTTACTTTTAGCACTACGATAAGAATCTAGAAATAACTTGAATGCTAATATAATTTGTCGCACGTCGAAAAGCGCTCTATTGAGCATGAAATTGGGGGGTCTATGGACTGTATATATAGGGGCCTGGAGAGCCCCTGAGATCAGGTGATTTGGAGGCCAGGGGGGTACCCCTGGCGTGCGACATAATTCTTGTAAACTGATTTGGGAGAGATGTTCCTGCGTTATACTGGCTATGACCACGTTCAACACTTCGCTTAGCATTGATAGTTAGTATTTAAACCCCGGAAATCAGCGATCAAGCGCCTCTAGTCAATACATTGAGATTTAGCGAGGAAGACATATAAGGAACCTAGCAGTGAAGAAGAAGAGTGAAACTAATCTTTTCCTCAATTAGAATTAGATAGTAAATTTCCCAGTGGTTTAAAAAATTTCCAAACTTCTAAAACAAATGAAGAGAGTATGTTTTGAATAAGCAATCCCACAAGGAAATACTCAGAGAGCAAGTTTGGAGACGTTCAATATTGGCTTGGGACATTGAAAACATAGTGTGGCTTTCTGCCTACCTGTCTAGGTAGGGAGAGGGCGCCTCATTTGAAGCTTGTTACGCTAGTCCCAAGCTAAACATGCAGCCTACCCGTGCCTTTCGGCCTTACTTCAACATCACTCATCTTCATCTTTCTTGCGTCACTTCTTTCTCGGGTTCACGCGCGAAATCTCGAAGGAAACATTGACCATGAGCCGTGATAGTGTCTCTGGACTTCTGTACCCCAGACCACTCGATTTCCCGACCTTCGAATTCCCACTTTTGACGCTGTTGCCCGCTGGCGAGGATGAGGCTGATGATGGGATCATTCGTTGTTCTCTGAGGTCTAACTTTCTGATTGAGCTATATGATGACACGACCGGGATTACCTTTCTAGTCCCCGATTATGTCGCGCTGTCCTATTGTTGGGGTGATCCATCAATTACGCATCCCATAATTGTCAATGACCTTCCTGTTCAAGTCACGACAAATCTGGAGGCTGCTCTTCGTGCTCTCCGACACCAAAAAGTCGAAACCGTTTGGATTGATGCCTTGTGCATCAATCAGCTAGACTTACTGGAACAAGGGCTTCAGATCATGAGAATGGGCTTGATTTACTCGAACGCGAGCTATGTCATCGCTTGGATCGGAGAGGAGGCCGATGACACCAATTTTGCGATAAATTGCCTTTATCCCCGGGCTCAAATTTTGCTAGATCATAAGCTACCTCGTGGGATAGGTCATAACGAGTCGGGCTCCGGTTCCGAAATAACCTTCGACAATGAAGATTCGGTCTCAGTTCTGTTCAGACGACCTTATTGGAAATGTGTTCGGATTATTTAAGAAATCTCGAAAAGGCGCGAAGTCTACGTTCTTTGTGGCCTCCGAAGCATAAAATGGGCTTTCTTAAGCGCTGCGATACAAGATTGGGAGCTCCCCATTGAGCAGGAAGTGATTGCTCTTGATTACTTTCGGGAACGAGAAAGAATGAAGCACAAACCTACCCTTCTGCAGGCTCTGTCCAGAAGCAAAATGTTTCTGGCGACGGGTGTTCGAGACAAGATATATGGAATTCTTGGTCTCACTTCTGATGGCAGTGACCTTGTGCCAGCGCCAAATTATCTCCAACCGGCCATAAGTGTATACTTTCAGCTTTTGAAAGGTTTGCTATCAGAGCAAGCAGAACTCGCATACCTTGTCGAATCCCGGGCGTCCTCTACATATCATATCAATCCCTCGCCATCGCTTTTCCAGCCAGACTGGACTAACTTGGCATCCGGTATCCCGCATTGGTTGCTTCTGGTTCTGGGCAGACTGCCAGAAACTGATCCCACAAGATATGGATATCGCGGACCAATAAATCTTCATGGACTTTTCAGCACCTTCTCCTCTTTGACATTGCGCAATTAAATTTTCTCACAGGACGCACTTAAACTGATCACTCCAGAACCTCGGACTACCCCGTTCTTGCTCAGAGATGGTCTTCAATCAGAGATTTACGTATTAGACTCGATAGAAAGTATTGGAACGAAGTTCTACGGCAGTGATTACCGAGGGCCGGGGCTAGAACCAGCTCTAGATAATGCAACGGAAGCTTCCAAATCTGCCACGTCTTAGAATGCATCGACACATGCTACATGGCACCGGGAGCAAAACCACCAAGCGGCAAAGCCTTATTCTTCGCCTCTAAGCTCCCCCCTTCTGGCATCATGAACGTCTATTCGGCATTGACAAAGCTACTAAATTTCAATGACTCAACACTCGTTATAGACATGTACGAGGCGAGGCCCGGACCTCTTGAACCTTACCATCATCTCTCGGAATGGTTATCTAAGAATCAAGATTTATATATCCACGGTAGGAAATTGAAGACTTGGATGGACATGCATCTGGATGTGAAAATACATCGCTCGTGGTATGATCGGCTCATAGATAAGGCAGTGAGCAGATTTAGGGACACGAAGTCGGGATCGAAGGGCAGGAAAGCTCATAATCACAAATCATGGCGTCGAAATTGTGAAGAGATTAAAAGGCAATGGTTGAGGCAATGAATACAGTTGCGTCAGCTGATTTGAGGCTCGCGGTTGGCAGACACAGACAGCTCCCGGGCTTAGTACCATTAACGCGGAGAAAGGGGATCTAATCGCTTTGATGCGTGACAGCAACTTACTCATCGTGCTCCGTCCTATTGAGGATGGCACTGCTCGCTTTATCGGAGAATCTTGCATCTATATCTTGGGTCTGCCTATCAATAAGACGCTAGCTGGCGACTACTGGGATCTCCATGGGGATTGGGACAGACGCAATGAAAATTGGTATCCGATAGATTTCGAGAAGAAGGAAAACTGGAAAAGCATTAGGATCATATGAAGAGTCTTCAAATCTGGTGACGAGAAAGGTCCTCCAGGAGCATAATTTTCAGCTGGTGACATTCAAGAGCACTGAGCACTCACTTGCTGTCCTCATTCAATGCAAGGAGCATTTGCATGTTTTGTACAGCCTCAGCACTCGGCCATATGGGATGCATAGCCTTTGGCTGTCTCAAACACGGCTGATTTCTCTGCAATTGAACATCCAGCAAGACCATCCAGCGATCTCCCGACGCGCCAAGCTAGTTTCCCACTTAAATATCGCCTTTCACTTCCTTGAATGAATGTTTCGAAGACAAAAGAGCCAAATCATAATAGAGCCAGACCAAAAGGCCTTATATGATGCTTTAGGCTGTTAGATTTCGATGCGATTGCTTCGGATTCTGACGTTGACGTACTTGACACACCTCTCCGGCATCGATGGTTGCGTGGAAAATCAGGAAAGGCTGTGATGAATGTCAGGAGAGGAGGGTCAAGGTATGTATCCCTATCCCCAAGGGTTCTCCCCTGACCTTAAATTAGTATGGTGCGACGATTATCGTCTATTATGTTCGAATTGTGTCAAATTCAGGTTTCATTATGGAATCATGAAGACAAGCAACGTCAACGTTGCCGGAGATCTGCAACCAAACTCGACTTACTTCTTTCAATCATTCAGGTGTTTCTGTTCAGTAAATCTAAGGAGGATATTTCGATACTTTTCCTCCGTCTTGTCATATGGAATTTATCCACTACTCAACCTGTCACATCCATTTGTTTCATCACTTTCAAGTTGATCCCAGGTACCTTGATTCCTGGCCCAGATATCCATAGGAGCAGTGTCTTCCGCTTTCAAGGCAATATTACATTTCACCTCCCCTCACCCTAGAGTGAACAATACTGCCGATTCTACAGCACAAATACCTGATGCATGCTATTCTATTCATAACAACTTCGCATCTACAACACAAACGCAAAGGTAGTCACTGGAATCAAGAACTCGAATATCACTCACAACTAGGGCAAGCGCGAGTTCTGGGCGTACTGGACGCAGTGAGGATGTTACAGGCGATAATAAAGATTATTCTACGGGATTTAAGGCCTGTAGGTAGCCCTATTAAAAATTTTATCCACAAAACCTCTAGAAATCGTGAGTACCAGGCGTTGTGCTTAGTGGGCGTTGCGTTTACTGGGCGTCCTCATTCTTGGAGTAGGTAGCCGCTACGCGGCCGATGCCTGCCTGTACTTGTTACGGGTTACGGGGCTAGGTATTCGAGAGTTTTTCGGGAGAAGGGTCTATACGTTGAGTGAGGATATACTTTTTAAGCATTACGAGACGAGCAGGTAATAACCGTGCGTCTTTTATGAAGAGAAGCGAGAGCGAGTAGGGTCGGGGAAAGGCATATAAGAAAATTAATATTTAGTAAAAAAATAAATTATAAAATTGGCCCCTTTAGTAATAGGGGACAGGGGGTTAGGCCTAGTTTTAAGGTGGATAATAACTGCTGGTAGGCTAGGCGTATATATAGTGATAAGTTAACTTAAACTTAGAATCGGAACTTGGTTTCTGAGAATACTTGACGCTTTGGGATAGTTTCCCGGATCCATATAGGGGTGTTTTAACTATATCTCCTATTATATTCATCTTTACTCCTAGCGCTTAAATTTGAAAGAATACGTTTAATAACTATGTTATAAGAATTCTAACTTAAAACAAATATATCGCGAGACCATACAAACCGTTCAATTGAATGGCCGATCGCGGCAAATCTTTGAAACGCCCATCACCTCACCTGCTAGCTGGATCGCACATCATTCCGTTTTGTAGGGTTTGGTTCAAACATCATAATTGCGAAAAATTTCGCCAAAAACAATTGACATTCGCTTTACGTTAATCTTCGGTTGCCTAAGAGAACAGGAGAATACTAGCACATCTTGGAATACCTCCCCACCTCTCAACGTATTGATGAGAGAAAGAAGTCGAAGGAAGTCGCTGCGATTATGGCTACTCAAAACGGACTCAACGCCACGTCTGTATGCCTACCTATAGCGTTCACTACTAGCTAACGTCCTACACCCTCAAAATGCACAAGGGTCGAATTAGAAGTGGAGACTAGACAAGAAGAACAAAGAAGGTGACATGCTTGCGAAGCTTTTGCAAGAATACAGAACGAGAAGCAGTTGGGAAACAGAGTTCGTTTCGAATACGACTTTAGCCCGTGACTATGGAGTAGGTTCTTTATTACTTAAATCGTTAGAATAATATGCGGGACCAAAAGACATACAGCGTTCCTACACCTTGGGATGTCTCTTGTACAAAACCTTCCTCCCTGCGGTACCGTGACTTAGAATGACACCCAAATGGTTATAGTAAACCGTTTCTTATGGGAGGAATATTTTGTTTAGACCGAGGGAGCTCATTGCCCTAGCACAACACAGACTTCTAATGGCACCGAGGTTGATTACAGGGTGTTGGCTGGTGCAAGGTCCGTTTTTGAGGTCAACGCTGCGAGCAAAATCTCAATATAAAGAAATACAACTTCCCCACTCGCCTAGCATCTGCAAAACAATGACAAATCCCCATACAGGAGCAACAAAAACACCCCATGGTATAAATGCCAGCAAAGCTATAGCTGTGGGATTCATTCCGAATCCGATACCAAGATCGAATTCAAGCATCAGACCTTGCGATTTCTCTAAAATGTAGCTTGGTAGCCAGACAATGCACACTAAGATTTCTGACACATCAAGGAGGGGCATAAGTAGACCAAGGATGATTCCACTGCTCCACCAAAGGGGGATAATGATACGTTGCGTCGAAGAACTTGATCCAGGGTGGAAACGAGATAGTGCGCCAATGATGATGATGGGGATAGCACTAAGTAAAAGTCCAAATGATACAGGCAAGACAATTGAGCTCCACGTGACGTCAGTGGTCTCCCTGGGAGAAGAAGCAGACGGGAAGTTTATGTCCTTGGTCGTGGGTGCGCTGATAATACGCGTGGTATTTGTAACTGCAGCTGATAGATGTTTCTGCGGAATAGGATCATCGTAGCGCTGGAAGCGGGAACAAGACTGGTAGTATACTGTGTTTTGCGTTAACTTCTCAGACGGCTCATTGTGTGCTTGCATCCTTAGCCTGACAGCCCGCTTGTACCCGTGCCATGTCCCTGGGAGTTTTCGAGAACTGTGGGCCCATTGTCGGACCGTACGTCCAGCACGTTGTGGGTGAAAGACTGACCAGATCAATAGGCCAATACCACAGACACAGAAGATAAATGGATCAGCTGTTGCCTTGGGCATCTTTGGATTCCTGCTCCATTTTTTGAGAGAGCGACCAGTGCGCTTTGGGTGGCGAGTACAACAGTATAAAGCGTAGCAAATCGAGAACGTAAGATTCGATTTCAACAAATAAGGACGCAATTTCATGGTGAGACCATCGAAGGTGTCGTCGAAGAAGTGTCCATCACTCGCGAATTCCGACTTCGAGCTGACTTTGTAGACACTGCTTAATTCGTTCTCTCTAGACTGTATCTGCAATAAGTAGCTGTTGTCGACTTGCTTTGAAAAGGCGGTACAAGTCGCAGGTATCAGAGTTCTTGGAGAGCCTCGTTTCTCCAAGGCTCTAAGGAGTACAGTGGCAAAGACTCGCTTGATGGACGTCGGGGATATGCCTTTCCAAGTTGAGGCGAATCCAGATCTGTAGCCATTGTCATCCAAGGGTCCGATGAGGGGTATGACCCGACCGACTACTCCATCAAAAGCCCCGCCTGCTTCCTCTGCTTCGTCCATGATCTCAGAGTGAACCATGTATAGTCTCGCATAATTGGGCGTAAGTAAATTACTAATCCCATTGCAGAACGACATGACAGCGTAGGGGAGTGGCGTGAAGAAGAAGGATACGTAGCCCCAACGCTGAATCTGATTGCCTTGATGTCGGTACACAGTATAATATGAGAAGAGTAATTGGAATATTGATGCGAGTATCTTCAACACACTTCCACTTGAAGCTATGTCACTGTTCTGCTTGAATAATCGCGGCGGCGGGTCCGTCGTAGTCTGGGTTGGAAGTCCTGCGGCGTTCTCTTCATGATCGATGGTTTTGGAGATCCTCGGCACCACGATGGTATTCCGCGGAAGAATGGCGAAAGAGTAGCCTCGAGGAAGCCTGTATGTCCCATGGACATCAAAGAGAAGAGTATTGATTGTTGAGCGTCCCCAGATTGTGTCAAAGAAGATCCACCAGCACTGATCTTCTTTGAGCCACGACGGGTGATAGACCTTGAAGGCAGCAGCTGTTTGTCTTATTAGTTGCTTAGAAGTGAAGGCCGGATTGCGAGGAATAACTCACGCTTTGCAATTTCTCTCACGTTCTCTACGACATCGTCGCTGGGAGGCGTGTCATCGTTCCTAGCGTTTTGACTTCGGGCATCCTTAGCTGAGTCACGCGTAGCAAGCACGACCTGGAGACTGTCATTCGTCCTTGGTCGCCATGTGGAGGATCGTACGACGACGCAGAGAGCCCCAGCACGACAAGCTTTATCAAGCTCAGATTTGCCTAACCTTACACATCTCGCGATAGCATTGAGTCCTCGCATCAAGCCAGAGGTTGGAAACAGCAGTGCGAGAATCAAGTTGCAGACAGTAATGGGCAATTTCTCTCCAGGCATAGACTTGACAGTAGCAATGTGGGCGACGAAGTTCCCCACAACGAAAGTAGCCATGCTGGCCCATGTTGTGGGGGGGCACAGGATTCGAGAATTTCCATGCTGAGTTGTGCCATTGGGAACCTCGATCGTGAAAGGAACTAGAGGCGTGCTTGCAACTGCAACCAGACAAAGGAGGAAACTAATTGTGTATACAAGCGAGAACCAAGTGAAAAAATTGAACATCACTACTATAACCTCAGAGAGTGTTGAAAAGGGAATTCAGATGTGTTGGAAGAGTAAATGTAGAGTGTTGATTTGAGGCTGGACGAGGCTCTATATAATTAGATGCGAAGCTAGTGGTCGACACCTATTAGAAGATACGTAAGGGCTAGCAGGGTCATCTACAAGTACCAAAGTAACTTGAGAAAATGAGGCCCCTGTTTAACAAGCGCGAGCCGTGCCGGGTTGGTGTGGCCTGTGGCTATTCAAGGCAGCAGCCGAAGGGTTGGGGCCTAGGCCTGAAATGACGTTTCTCTTTGCACAGCCACGCGCACCTTCAGCTCCAGGTCGGTGGCCGTAAGTAGAACAGAAACTGCCCTTGCTTTTGAGAAGTAGCGTACTCAGTGGACAGTCGACCTGGCGCAGAACTGGGCTAGCTATAGAAGGTTAGTGTCGCAGAAAATATGGGTCAAAATAAAACTATTGAGAGTTGGCAACTGAAGCTAATTTCATTTCGAACTCTACTGTATCCCAGCCTTCTCTCTGCTAAATAGAGCCGTTCTGTCTTATCGCTGGGCGCCGACGCTTGCAGCCTCGAGTCAGGGGAGAAGGCCACCGAGGTGACCTCGTTATTATGCCCCTGGAGCTTATGCTATAGCGTACCGGTGGCCACATTCTGGAGCCATATTGTCTTGTCCGCTGACGCCAACGCTAGCAGCTTCAAGTTAGGCGAGAAGGCAACCGAGCCGAATCTATTAGTATGCCCCAGGAGCGTATACTATCCGTTCAGCTGCCACCAGCTTTACCGGGTCCGTGCATATTTACTAAGCGAACCAATGAAATACCGTGCTCTGAGCTTTGGGGGAGGCCTCCCTGTAATTTAGTGATCTGTGCCCTGAATTTTAGCGATGTGGTCGCTAAAATATAGCGACCTTCAGCGATAAAATTTTGGTGTTCCTTGCTTAGTAATATGCACGGACCCGGTAAAGCTGGTGGCAGCTGAACGGATAGCGCACAGGTGACCACGTCCTAGAGCTATACTAGGTCTCTTAAGACTAACTCTAGCAGCGTCTAGTTAAGCGAGAAGACTTCTATATGAACCTCGTCGCAGTGCCCCTTAAGTGTCTATTATAAAGCACTAGTGACTATATTCTAGAGCTATACTATCTTATTATTTAATACTAAGACTGCTATTCGGGGAGTGTAGAATTGAACGGAGTCACATATGGGACGTTTTACAGTCACAGAGCTGAAGGATGAACAGAATTGGAGGTGGCATCGTACTACCGAACCTCTTCAGATTCAGCACTTCAACATTGCACAACTTCAACCAACACGTCCGAAGCATGAATCCTCATACAGACTCAACCCCACATCCTACAACCCTCAAATAACAAACCTAAAGTACTTATCATTCCCCAACTCATCCTGAACCGGGATATACGTCGTGTCCCTCTCCTTCCCATACTTCCGATCCCTCCTCTTATTCTCCCTCCACAGCAAAAAGCTCTGCAATCCCGCAAGGAAGAAAACCAACAAGCACGCCCCACAACTAATCCACATCCCCTTCCTATAATACGGCGCCTCTGTCGGCGGGAAGATATTCGTCCCCAACACCGGCCCACATTGACCACCCGTCGCCAGGATCGCCAATCCAGCCGCACGCTTGGAGTCCGTAGCATGGGTGTTCGATACCCAGGAGAGCGTGAGGGCTACGGAGGTGAAGATTATCGTTGCGAGGAAGATCCCGAAGTAGCGCACAGCGACGGTTGTTTGGGTTGCGAGCAGGATGTACCCGATTGCTGCCACCAGCCCAGCCCCGGCGACGAACGGACCGCGGACCCCGACTCGGTCTGAGAGGAATGCTGAGGTGACGATTACGATGAAGCAGAGGACGTAGGGAGGGGCGGAGAGACCGTTGCTTTGGATGGAGGTGAAGGCGCCCATTTCTGAGATGATGGTAGGCACGAAGAGAGGCAGGGAGGCGAAGCACACGTTGCAGCCGAAGTAGATGAGGGGTGGGATGTAGGAGCGGTAGTCGAGCAGAGCGCCGACTGCTTGCTTCCATTGGAATTTGTCGCTGGTGCGATCTCCGGGTTGGCGGAGGGAGATCTCGATTGCTATCTCGCGGTCCCGGTCTGAGAGGAACTTGGCTTTGCTTAGGCTGTCGGGGAGCCAGAACCAGGCTACGAGGGCGAGGGCTATGGTTGGCAGACCTGGGGATAGAATGTTAGTTGGATGGTTAAAAAATAGAGAGATATGGGTATCTGACCTTCAACGAGGAACAATATCCTCCAGGGGTGGATGGCTCCATGTGCTTGGGAGATTCCATATGCTAGAGCTCCACCATATGCATTTGCCAGCGCGGACCCGGAGAGGAAAATACCAACTCGCAGTCCGAGTCTTTCTCTGGGGTAGAAGTAAGATAGGTAAAGGGGCACTGCAGGTCCGTACATCGCTTCTGGAATCGCGAGCAGGAAGCGGCAGACCATGAGTCCTTCCCACGAGGTACACGCCGCTTGCACACTCGACACGGTTCCCCAGAACAAAACAGCGAATGCAACCCAACGGTGCGGAGGGAAGACTTTCCATCCCATCTGTGTCCATTGGAACAGGATATCTGCAGCAGCATCAGCTTAATTCCCATACTTCGAAAGAAAAACACTTACATGAAATATAGAAAATCGTTCCAAGCTAAGCATAACGATTCCTAGCAATATCAATATCCCTCGACATCCCGGCGATCTTCGCATTTCCTAAATTCGATCGGTCAAGCATACTAAGTGAATATGCTTCCCAGACGAGTTATTGAAGTCGGAAACATCAACGATAAAACTGTCTATCTACGAGACTTTGGCGACAAACCCCCAGCTTCTCATTATGTGTGTTTGAGCCATCGTTGGCAACAATCATGTCCCTCGATAACGACGCAATCAAACATTGAGAATAGAAAGTCCGGGATTGCAGTGGATGATCTATCAGCTACCCTTCGTGATGCTATCTTCCTGGCCCAGAGCTTCAACATCCGCTATCTGTGGATTGATTCACTCTGCGTTTTGCAGGACTCATCTAGTGATTGGGAAACTGAGTCATCACAAATGGGTGCTTATTATGGTCGAAGTTGGCTAACACTAGGCGCTGGCCTGGATAGCGAGCCTGATTTATATCCCAGCAAATTCCATCAGACTTCATCTATCTTTGGTCCTAGATACAACTCAAATACTAGAACGGGTACTATCGCCTCCGAATATCTCAGTCAGAACCAAAGTCTTACATGTACTTCAATCTACAAGACGAGTTGAAGTGGGACAACAGGAGTTCATCTTCTCTCTTTTCTCGAGGATGGACATTCCAAGAAGAAGCTCTTTCACCAAGATTTTTAAGTTTTCAACCTCGGCAGACGAGTCTCCGTATCCAGCACAAGATCTACCACGAATCTGGGTTTGTGCAAAAAAATTAAAGAGACCTCTTTTATCGACATAGACCGCACCGATCTTGGAAGCTGGTTTGGATTGGTTGAAGATTATCCGCAGAGGAATTTGACTAGGGATGGAGACAAACTCCCCGCTTTGTCTGGAATTGCTCAAGTATACCAGGAACTACACAAGGATAAATACCTTGCAGGACTGTGGCTCAGCATGCTACTGGAGCATTTATGTTGGTGTGTTCCAAGCGTCATTACAGACACACATCGGCCGGTCAGCTACAGGGCCCCGACCTGGTCTTGGGCAAGTCTTGGTGGAAAGGTCATCTTTGATCGTTCACCCCCGACTCGAAATATTAAGATTGTAGAAGCCACTACGGCACCAGCTGGCCAGGATCCCCTTGGGCAAGTACGAGGCGGGAGCATAACACTCGAGGCACGGCTGAATAAACAGCACTGGAAGCGAGATTTGGATCTGAAGGGGAAATGTTACTATGCTCGTGATCCAACCTACGAACAAGGAACCTTCCCCAGCAGAATGACTACGAATTCTGAGCCAATCTCTACCGCAACACTGTTACTCGATATTCAGGACTCCACAAAACGTGAGCTTGAGTTATGGAGTCTAACTATTCATGACCAATTTGCGTTGGTATTGCAGGCAGTGGATTCGGGTGAACATACTTTCAAGAGGATAGGTGCGATCTGCTCGAGAAGTAAGAAAGACGATGGGAATTGGTGTGATCCAACTATCTTGACAATCATTTAGAACCTTGTTGGTGCTGTAATACGAGATGAACTAGGAGCTAGCGAAAAACTGTAAATTAGGGTTAATTTTTGTTTCATTAATTCTTAGGGTTGGGGCTCGACACAAATCTTATTTGTGTTCGACAGAATCATATCCCTAGCGATCTCATTATCCCTTCCTCTTGAAAGAAACTCATTCGTGACAGGTAAAAGAACCCCAAAAATTAAATAAAGATAAATCTACGATATGCAACAGAAATTTGAATTATTTCAAGGTAGGACCTTGAACAAGGATCTCACCAATGCCATCCAAGATTCTAGCATGTGAAGCTTTTCAAAACATAAAGCCCAAACGCTGTTATCACTCAATATTCCTCACAGTAATTGGCAGATCTTGAAGATCTTTAGTAGGCAATCGAAGAAGAGTTTTCTTCACCTGTTTTTTCCTAATTCACTGCATTTCTTATCAAGATTTCGAAGTCTCCTTATCAATATCGATCTCAGAAATCCGAGCAAGTTTGGAAAAGGGGCGGATTCAGTTTAGCGAGAGCCCCCTGTAAATTAGCGACCCAATCGCTAAACCATATGCCGGCCGTTCTTTCCGAAACTAACTTTTCAACGACGACATTTCTTGACTCACCACGCAATTATCAGATTTCTTGAATATCTGCAACTCCCGGAAAGCACTATCATTGAATTCCAGTCATGTCTCAGAATGATATTCCGGATATTGGAGCCTGACAACCGCTCCTCAACGGTCAAACGGAGCTAGAATACGGCACATCAAGCGGAAGTCACGGGACTGGCGACACAACCCTGCCTCCAGAGCAAAGAGGAAGGACATTCAAGCGCAATCTGGGTGCCGTCGAAGCTTTCGCTATTGTCATAAGTATTGTAATTGGCAGCGGCGTCTTTACATCTCCTGGCTCCATCGATGCCAATGTTCCGTCACCTGGCGTGGCGTTGCTGATATGGCTCGTGGCTGGGGTTCTGGCTTGGACTGGGGCAAGTACTTTGGCGGAGTTGGGGACTGCGATTCCGGGAGAAGGTCTGTTTACACCCTCAAAATCGCTTCATAAATGTGAATAGAAGACTGAAAATGAATAATAGGTGGCGTACAACCATTTCTGCAGCATATATTTGGAAATGTGTTCGGCTTCTTGGCGGCTTGGACATGGATCATTGCCGTCATGCCTGCTACTCTTGCGATACTCAGTATCATCTTCATTGAAACCATTTTCTCTGCTATCGGTATTACAGATCAAGCTGGAAAGGTCGAGCATAAACTGCTATCCGTCCTAATTCTCATTCTCATGAACGGGGCAAACTCGATCAGCACCAAAGCGAGTACGAGACTGAACAATTTCTTTGTTCTTACCAAATTTGTTGCCATTTTGGGGGTTGTGTTGGCTGGAATTGTGGTAGTGATCCTTGGGGCTTCAGATCCGTATAGGGATATTGGAGGCAAGGATTGGCGGACAAAGCCTTGGTTTGGTTCCAGGGAAACGATAAATCCTGACGGGACTCGACTTGATTGGAGCAAATTGAGCGAATGGGATATTCTCGGGCATTATTCTGCGGCGCTGTACGGGGCATTGTGGGCATACTGCGGGTGGGATAAAGTGAGTTATAACCGTACTTGCTCCAGGACAAACTTATCAGTTACTGGCGATCTACATTACAGCTGAACTTTCAGCCCCAGCTCGTCAGCTTCCACTTGCGATCAACACCGCTATTCCCACCATAATACTCTGTTTTATCACAGCAAATGCAGCTTACTAGATTCTTCTTCCATGGAGTCTTGTCTCAACGACAGACAGTGTGGCCGTGGTAAGTTTACCCCTCCCTATTACCAATGGTCATTGATATAAATTATTCAAGGCCGCCATAACTCGCCTTATCGGCCCCGTGGGCGGCATCGTGGCCGCAATCCTAGTCTGCCTTGTGGTAGCTGGCTCCCTTCTCGGGAGCTCCTTCGTTGCTGGGCGCATGACCGTAGCTGCTGCACACAAAAGTTGGCTCCCAAGCCCTCTTGGACTCGTTGGGCAGATTACTTCCAACTCCAGCTCGAACTCTGATGCACCACTTAACGCACTCCTCTTGTCGACCATCCTCTCGACGCTCTATATTCTGTTCGGGAATTTCCGGGCTCTCCTTACATTCAATGGCCTTGGGGAGTATAGCTTCTTCTTCTTGACTGCGTTTGGAGCTTTAGTACTGAGATGGAGAGAGCCGGAGCTGGAGAGGCCGTATCGTCCTTGGTTGGCCATTCCTGCAATCTTTGTAATTGTGTCAGGACTTGTGGTTGTGAGGGGAGCCATATTTGCGCCAGTACAGACGGGGATTTTGGTCGGTGTTTGGGTGCTTGGAGGTGGATATTGGTTTATTAGAGGGAGAAGCGAGGTGAGTTTCATCCGATGGTTATCTATATTCAGCTAATATTTATGGCAGCCTGTGGAAGGCTAGAGGCGAGAGCCATTCTTCAAGGCATTGCCGCCTTTGAATGCGGCTATCAGACATCATTATTAATCATACCAGAACGAATGAGCCTTGAAATATATCGAAGTAGGATTAAATCCTGAGTAGCTGAGACATTCCTTATACATTCCAGCGTAGAGATGCGATTTAGCATTATATAAATCAGGTTTCTGGGTATTTCGGCAAACTATCTCTGCTTTAGGAATGCGATAGGGGCCTGAGCTTGTCTTGTTCTGACTCCTGAGGGATATCAACTTCCAATTTTTCCGCTTTTGGGTTAGTAGACGAGGCACCAATCAGCATCGGACGTATTAGCCCGGCGGCGCAGCATTCATGCAGTATACAAATTATCTCAACCCAGCGTATAATACATCACATGGCTCCTGCATAGATAAGCACAGCCCTGGCTGAGAAAGTATCTACAAAGTAATTAAGAAAATGTGCCTTTATCAACTCCATCTCACTGAGAATTATATCCGTTCTATCATTCAAGCCCCGATCATGCCAACAAAGGAGGAAGAAGCTGAAAGCGCTGCCCAAGAGGCGCAGGAAGACGATGACAATGCGCTTCCTGTATATTCAGCTACAGTCACAGGACCAACGGTGGACTCACCCTTTGACTTTCCCTCCTACGAACCACCTCCAGCTTTTGTTGCAACAACATCGCCAGTGTCAGCATCAACATCAGCATCAGCATCAGCATCAGCAGGTCCCCAACTCTCACTGCCAATCGCCATTCCCCAAATCACCCCTGATAAGACTGGACCCTTCCTTGATGCCTACACACAACCCCTCCTTCAATATGGCATCACACCTGAGTCCTGGCGCGCATTTCTCTCTACCATGTCTGCCTTCTTGGCTGCTAAAGTGTCTGAACAAGCAGTATCTCACGCTGCTGACGTTGGAAGGCACGTGACGAATGTACCGAAGCGCTTTGGCAAGGACACAGTGGTACACGCAAAACACGTTGGTCACACAATCCGAGATTCCGCCAAGAGCGGCGACTACGTTGGTGCGGCTATGGGCGTTGTGCATGGTGTGATCTCGCTTCCTGTTGCGACTGCAATGCGGGCTGTGGGTGCAACTATCAGCTTGCCTATGACGGCTATCAGTGCTACAATGCAAAAGCCGCAGACGCCAAGGGAGAGAGCCTTTGCGTATGCTGCGGCTGCAAACAAGAAATGGCTTGGTATGAGGGGGCTGCAGGCGCAGCTGATTGATACGGCAGAGCTGGCGAGAACTGTGGGATTGTCTACGACAAGATTGTTGGATCTTGCCCGTACTGGTAGGGATCGAAGTGCGACAGGACAGATCGAGGCTTTGAAGGATTATATTTGTGAACTGGAAACCTTTGAGGCTAGTGCCCTGGATTTGGGAGCCAACACTCTGTGGTTGATGATTTCAAAAGAAGAGGTCGAAACTCCGGCTGATGTGAAAAGGGAGAGGATTTCATAGTCACATACCCATCTGGTCTATTCGTAGCTGGGAAAGTAGAAAAGTCATACCCGTGTCGAGTTCTTCTATTGCGATAACGGATATATTGCTTTTTCATGAGTTTTTTCCTGCTCCCGTAAACCGACTCCTTCTCGACCCTCAGTTCTTTTGGCAAACTCTTACACGCCGTGTCTTAGTGAAAGAATGTTTAAACTATTGACAATAGAATTTCCCCCTCCGATTGCTAAAGCTTGCTCCTGGTCTCCGAAAACCTCAAAGCATACAACAGAAGCACATGAAGGCTATAGTATCACCTGAGGGAAACCTGGCAGCTCACATAACCAACGTGCATGAGAAATTTGATTAGTCATCTCTAAGTGCTTAATTTTGAAGAGACTTGTAATCACATTTTTTAACAGATAATGGCTGCACCTATATACGGCGAGACAGATTTTAGTAGTCGTGTATGAAAGTAGATTAATTTTCAAATAAAGGAAAAGTGAAAGGAAAGCAACTCAGCATTTTCCGTCACCGAGTGCAAATAAACGCAGGCATTCTGAAGTACCAATCTATTATCTGCTTACTCATTTTCCCATAAAACTAACATTTAATCATTTAGAAGACGTCCTAATCTTACCCTATCCGCTTTCTATTCACCCCTCCTTAGCTCTCAGATTCTAGACTCAGAGCCTACAATGAGTTTCGGCATAACAATTAAGAGACTAAAATAACGAACAAGTTTTAGAACTTAGCTACAAGCTTGAAAAGTGTGACATTCAAGTTTCAGTCATTGAGGTATTCAAAGGCGGATTCGGACTTGAAAATGGGTTGTTCTATTTGCAGAATGCAGAAGACGGAGTGCTCAAGAAGGGAGAATATATTCCTATGATGAGATCCCATACAATCTTGAGTCCTGAAAACTCCGAACATTGTGAAATTTCAATTACGGAAAAAGAAGAATTCCTACAGGAAATTGCTTAACAGAGGGACGCCCCTTTTCTGGATAACAACTGCAATTTGCACAGCATCCACGCAACGATCAACAATACAGCTTGCCATTAACATCCTGTTGCAAGAATCCACTGACACCAAATGGATCCGGGTTTCCATTGTCCAACACCGTCGTTGGCGCTCCGGCGCCTACTTGGGGATTGTTTGCAGCCTGCAGCAGCTGAAACCCGGAACTCAACGCTAGGTCGTAGTCAAGTGTGACACCTGACGGGAGGTTTGGCGAGGAATATAATGTACAGGAACGACGACCAGAGTCGAGGGAGGGCACATTGGTGTGTTTCCAGACCCAGTTTGTGCAAGTCATGGGTGCGTCGAGGCACAGGGCTATGCAGTCGCAGGCTGACTGGACCTTGGGAAAGTAGATATCGACTTCGGTCACGACGCCAGTAATATCGATACCTTGGAAGTCTGTGGTCATGAATTAGCAATCTAGTTGAAAAGAGCGCAGGATGGAGCAGGGTGAAGGAAAAGGGAGACGAACAGCGAACGCAGCCACCTCGAAAGTTGGGAGGGGTCACAAGGGTTGGGAATTGCTTGATGGTGATCTGGCTCTTGCAGATGGCGCCTTCCCAACGGGAGTTAGAGTCCTTAAAGATGTTGAAAGCCTCGTCCATATCATTGTAGTTGTCATCGCGTTCGATGATTGCGCCGGCAAAAGCACCGACAAGGAGGAAGAAAGATGCTGAGAGGGTGATGAAATGCATCTTGATTGATTTTGCTCCGAGGGACAGAGCAACTATAAATCAAGAAAATTTATTGAAAGACAACAATAAAGTGTTCCAAAAAGCAGAGATTCTGCGAAATGCAGATTGAAATCCGTAAAATGGGATGTCAATGCTTTATAGAAGAATCGGAGCGAATTCTTCCGTTCCGCCTACTATGCATATGCATCTTAATCGTGAAGCGTGTCTTCCCAAGAGGACGAGCATACAACATCATGGCTTGACTGAATGCTCGCTGTCAACATTTGTGGCAGTACGAATGGGGAGATTATTCTCCTTGAAATCATCCCAAATTCGAGCTACAGCACCTGTGCCCAACGCCATTTAATTTAACTGCCAATCTCGTTGAAGGAAGGAATAAGCACAGCAGTATCGATGACATGAAGTCATTCCATGATTGGAACGCCGTATCACGGTATTGAGGATTTTGCATGCACACCTGACAAATACTTAGGAAGACTAAAATCGCGAAGGATTTTTTGAGGCGTTTTGAATCACGTTGAATACGAGCGTGGCTGCGAAATACCTCAAAATAGGCCTAGAACCGTTGGTCACACCACTGAAAAGAGGGGTCATAACCTACTTGTCAATATTCTTATTTTGAGTTTTCTGGGGTAATTTTCGAATGAGATGTCAGACGTGGCGTGGTTGGGTAGGGGTTTTCAGCTGAACCACGGGCTTACCTGTAAGCGATACCTATTACGTTGTAAGCCATGCATTCGGTAGGGAAATTGCTTCCGGGCACTCCATAACAGCTTGAAGGAAAAACATTCAGCACGTGAAATAAGCTTTTGGCCAAGATTTTCCGTCGATGTACAGGGGAAGATTGAAATGGTTCGGATGAGCCTCCCCGGGCCTTTTGTTCTCTTTCTCTTGTAAGGTTAAAGTTGTTCACTTCTGCTCTTTGGAGGGTTTCTTCGACCTCAATCACCTGCCTCTCAGATGGCACATAACCTCATCTTGCCTTAAGTATTATTTTTAGATAAATTTTGAAGAGGCTGGCATTTCCGCAGGATTTGCAATAGACGCAGACACCAAAATGCTGCGCTGTCGAGACTGCGGCCAATGATAGGCAAGCAAGTTACTCGTAAAGGCCTCAACCCTCTTTGCGAGTTGGAAAAAGAAGAATCAATCAGAGATTTGGGCAATGGGTATGCAAAGCAAGATTACCAATGAGTGCAACCACCCGGAAAGAGAGCTAAATCAAGTTATGAGATTTCAAATCGCAAAAAAATTTGTCAAGAGACTCGAGATAGGGTTCGGTACGCCTCGTCTGCTTTAATGGCCTGCAGCTCAGACATTTGCCCGCTCGGCGGAATTCATTTTCACGCACCTGCTTCTACTCATAACCAATCATCTTGATAATCGCATGTGGATAGCAAGACATTCGAGGAAGTGTCTTGGGAACCAGACCCACCCCCGCGGCTTACGTAACCTGTAGTGCTCGGCGTGCGGTGCCAAGCCTGAACGCCAGCCCCTCGCTTAATTCAGGGGCTCGGTAGTTGATCACCCCGCGCGTGAGGGTCTTAACAAACTTAGACCTACAAGAAGTATTACGAATGAGTCTCTGGTACTGCTTATGGATTGACGTAAATTCCAATATTTCTGTATGACCCTCAAATCCGTGCGCTGCTCAGGAATTGTACAAGCCACCAAGTAATTTCAATTCCTTGGACAGAAGACGGATTGGTCCAAAGTGTGGTGAAAGAATGTAGACTCCACGAAGAAAACAACCCCAACTTTCTTTCTATAGAAGCGTACATCAACAACCCCGCTAGGAATAAAATCTATCCAAGCACCTACTTCCCACCCCAGCTAGCATCACTCTCGGAAATTCTTACATCAGGGTGGAGAAGTGACATGATGATTTTGGGGACGATTTGGCTCATTACACAAGAAATAGATGTTAGGTCGATGTTTTATTCCAACTGTTTCCATTTCTATCTATCATGTCCTAACATTTGTTCGAGGATAAGGGAAACCACCAAGATGGACAAAACCTTATCAAGACCTAGATAAATAGTGTCCATCATGTTCCTATGAAAAACTTAGTATTGTGGTACTAAATCAACCCGAATACGATTAAGGAACACATACCACGATTAAGCAGCACACACACACGTGTTCAAGCATGTAGTTCCTGCCACACAGAAAATAGTATCTCCGGCACAATCACAATAGTAACTCTCGCAAATATTGGTGTCGCTCAGCCCTGCTTCACAAACTACATGTGTCTGTGCAGCAAGAGACCCGGCTCCAATTTTCTGGCTGAGAGAAGTGATGTTCACATTCGTCTCGAGCATGTATCCATATGTAGTCCACATGAAGGCTGTTGAGAGGACTGTGCCGATCGCTAGATTGAAATGCATCTTGTTGCTGAGAAGGCTGGTTGCAATTGGCTAATAAGTAAAAGGTTAGAAATATACTCAGTATAGCAGTTACAGGTTCCAGGAACTTACTTTATTGAATCTTAAGGAGATGATGTATATTCAGTAGAAGCTTGAAAGACTGAAGAGAGAAGACTTGAGGTATTCTCGCTACTTATATAGACAAGTTCGCTAGCCTATTAGCCAGCTCTTCCGAGGTATCCTTCTCTTCCCCTCATTCCCCTTTGTCAGATTGTCTGTAACAGGAAGGTTGCTACTGAAGGATTGCGGGCTAATGCAATGATCTTGTCAATGCCTTGCATAGCTGACATCGGTCCTCCGCGTCATAGAGCAGTCCAGATCAAGGCAGACAAAGTTTGCCGTCGTTCCTACGCCGCAAAGGTGCTCACCGAGATCATTCCCCGACATGTAATGCCACGGCACAGCCAGAAAAAAGCTGACAGAGAAGCTGACCGCATCATGGTGAGGTATTTCTTCCTTGGCCAGATCATCTCGTTTAACAGGATTCTAGAAGGCAAACCTCCACTGTCACAGTTGCCGGTGGAGCATCGACGTGAGGATCGTGATATTGCGACGGCGAGAAGAGGACATTGAGCTGAGCTCATGCTCGTACCTCGAAAAAGCTTATAAGCCGGTTTTTGTTGTTACTGTTGTCCGATTCGGTTTTGAAATTTATATTATTTTATGGTAGATTACTAAGGCTTGAAGCAAGAGAAAAGTGGTAAGCGAAACACGAGCGCCAACCGTAAGGTTAGGTGCATCGGATAAAATGTGCCTTGCAGCGGCTCTTACTCAGCTTGAAAGGCAGTTTCTCGCTGGATAAACACCCCTGATTCCTACCTGCACCGATACCTAAAACATAGGCGCTAACAATTAGTAAGGGCCAGGGGAAGGAGGGGGATAGTAAGAACTTCCGAGACCTTCCATATCAGCTCGCATTACCATTTGCCATCCGGAATAGACCAGGATAAAAGACATATTTTACCCTCTTCTCTCCGGTGCATACGACATGTCATCAGTGACCAATACAGGACACCCGACGTACAAAGTTAACCGAGTACCACCTCAGATCAAAATTCTGTAGGTTTTGTGGGGTTATGAGCCTCCTTCCATTTCAGAGACGCTGCTGACAAAGGTAACTGCAGACGCATGGCCTAGGTCTCGCTGAAACCATGAGGCTACGAAGACAGAAAATAGAACATTACATATCAGAAATAATTGCCACTAAAATTTCGGCTTATGGCTTGATTGGTATTTAGTAAGATCTATGGAAAGACGTCCGCGAGGTCAAATTTTACACCTGTGTTAAGAATCCAAGCTCCCAGGATTCTCTCTGCTCAATGGCAGTGTTGATTCAGGAATCCAATTATCACATGCCATGTCTTCCGGAAGCCAGGTTCGGTTTGAAAACCTCGCCACATGTCTGCAGCCGTAGCCAGTTGCCTGAAGTATGAGAGACAGCTGCTATGTGTTTGGGGGCGCAGCTTACAGATTGGCCTTTGGGCATGTAAGTTCTTTGTGTCTGTTCTTTGCCTGGTTCTAGTAAGTGCAGGTAAATTGATAGCGCTAGGTACCTTCACCTCTATACCCCATGTGCGAGAATCCTGCCAAAGAGCTCTAGACGGGGGAGCCGCTAAAGACTAAAGTCCAAGACTAGAGGCGGAAGAAAAACAGTAGTGCCGGGTTTCTTACCAATCAAATTAGTCGTGACGAAAGTTTACTAATGGAAATAAAGAGCTTGTATGATTTTCCTTCAAATTGGGTGAAATCCTGTAGTCGACGGACAGCAAAGAGCGTATGAAATCCCGATATTCCAAAGTCAAGCTGCCTCATTCTCAAAGAAGAGTGGATCTTCAAACGCTAAGAAAGCGGGCTGTGAATGGAGATACAGCAGGCAAAAGCCTTCCGAAATCTCCGTTGAAAGATCCTACTCCAAAATGCGGCTAAACCCTGCACAAGTCCGAGATAGCGTACCAGCAACAAATCACATATCTATCTGTTTCTTAGAAATTTTGTCAAGCTTGGTTTATCCTAGCTTCACTACTACTAGTACGGCGTAGTTGTCTAATCATAAGATCCTATGTCCGTCTCTTCCTTTAAGGAAGGTGCTTTGCCTCCAAGGGGTAACTAGTCCGCATTGCGCCGTGCTACTGCGTCGAAGAACGTAGAAAATCAATTGATGACTCGTATTAGATGCGGGGCTGGGGCTATTCTCTCGCTGTCTAGGAAGTCTGGCAAAGTGAGGGCAAGGTCAGGGTTTGTCTGTGGTATTTGGTTATGCTGCTATTGGTAATTTTCCGAACACGCCGGACCGGACCGCGAGTTGCCCTGAGTGTTGACGGGGGGCATTGGAATGTGTCCACTTTGCTAAGCGAGTACCTTGAAAGCCGTCTCCTCGTACCCATGAAAAAATCGTAATAAACTACCGTGATATTTTATAAATATAAAGCCACATATAAAGGAGTCTTTGGCTTTTTTGTTATCTCATTAACTTGACTTTATAATTCTCGGGAGTAGTGGAGTTGCAATACACAAATACTAAAACCTAGTGATTTTGGCGTTTTACGTTCTCCTCGTATGCACAATTGACGGATTTTAATGCCGCTCGCCTTCGTACGCTTAGACCCCATACAACGTCCGTTTTCTCCGACTACTGGTACCTCGTATCTTCTCTAAGTGTTAATGCTTGAGGTCCCACTACTAATATTATATGAGACGTCCTTGAATGGTGGGAACATACCACTCTGACAGGAGAGTATAAATTAAATACAGAACGTGTTGATGATGTGGATGTACATTGGCTGTTTAGCCTTAGAATCAAGCCCTATCCGATTAGCTGCTGCCAGCTACGCCAGACTCGTGCCTATCCGCGAGAGCAATTCCGATTGATCACATACATGATATAAGACGTCTAACCTGCTCAGGGTATGCACGGCTGTGGCGTAGCTGGTGGCAGCCGGTCGGACACTCGGTACAGACTAAGTAATAGTACCGGTCTCGTGTAACCGATCGCCTTTTGCCTCTAGCTCCTCAGTCGTCAAAAGCAAGATGGCCACGCAAGCGAGATGGCCTACGCGACTCATGACAGGGTTGAAGCTTCCTTGGGGTCCCGGCTGTTCGACGGAGACGACGTTGTCGAGGTTTTGTTTAAAAAGAGTCACTGCGAAATTGAGATGTGATTAGAAGTTAGCAAACCTTGACTACAATATCGAAACGCTATCACCTGCATGATACTTGTCATGATTCGTACAGCACCGTGCAGATTTTCTGCGATTTCCGAGGCATTGAGAAAATCTGTAGTGCGTGTCTCAGCACCGCAAGGGCTTCTCTGGTCTGGTTGACCATCGTCTCACAAACAGCATCGCGATGGGGTCGTTTCCCAGCGAGAGAGAAGAAGCATGAACCTTGGCATAGGATCGTCTAGAAAAAATAATATTTAGCTAGGGTAATCAGAAGATTTGGAAATTTCTGGAGAAAGCTATGTAAGATTACCTTGCGGAGTAGGTGGGCTGCTTGTCATCATTTCCGAGACGCATGCTCTACTGCCTTGAAAGAGGGAGGGTCGGTAAAAAAAAAAGGGAAATGATGTTCGAGGTGAAATGAGTAAAATGTAAGACCGTCCGAATTCCATACCGTCTCGGGCGTTGCTAGTGAGCGTACAGTGAGCTCCGCCTTGGAGTGTCGTAGATTACCTTGGGGCACTGTCCTACCCCATCATTGTGAATGTATGAAGCTTGCTTAAGAAGATCGCTTCTGGTAGAGTCAGATCGGACAGTTCTCGGGGGAGCATTTTCATTGCGCCAGTCACGAAAGGGCTGCATTTCTTGCGGCGATGATGGGCATTCTCTTTGACCTCGCTCTTGACTCGCTCGGCATATCTCGTCTTGCATCACACCTCCATCCGTCCATATACAGGTTGTTTCTCATCGCACTTCTTCCGCCAAAGTCGGCAAGTCCAGCTACCGTTGAGGGCCCTTGCTACCCTTTTAGGACGAAGACCATGATTATTTATCTTAAATCGTCTTTACTCAAGCTTTTGGAGAATCGGGAAAAGAAATACCATGTAATATTAATCTTAAAAATATTTGCTCACTCAAGCCTTGCGCTTAAAAAGGTAGAGAACCGTACCTGTCTACAATACCTAATCCAGGTATTCACACTCGTATTCAAGGTCAGTATCCCCCTCTTGAGTTTCGGGTTCATTGCCACCAGTTCTACCTCCCACTGAAGGCATTTCAACCTCAATAGCATCTGCACTCCGCACCACAAAGAACGGATGGCTTTCATGTAACGGCCGTCCCTGGCAAATATATCCCATCGGTGTGCGCATAATGTCTTGTCCCTTGCGGCACAGTGTGAGCCAATCCAGAAGGAAATTGATGGGGTTCGCGGTAAATGTGTCAGCATGGTCGCCATCGCTCTCTGGCGTTTCTGCATCAGTCCTGTTTTCAAGCTGCAGATATTTCATGAGAGGAGCACACTCTGGGAAGTTAAAATAGAGGCGACCCGCGAAGATCCCAAGTTCGATGGAGAACCATTCTGGTATGGTATGTCCAGCAGGTAAGGGAGGGAGCACGTAGTACGAAAGTCCATTGAAATGCTGCATATTTTTGGTAACAGGGGCAGCATACGTGATCAGGTGCACTTTTGGCTTTTTCGCTGCGCGAATGATGGGAATCAACAGTTCAACTTCTTCGGAGATAACAACGAGGGCCGTCTCACTCGAAGGGCTCCACAAGATCCATTCAACGGGCCGCTGTAAAGAAAATGTTCAGCATCACCAGTGAAACCATAGGAAGAGGTAGACTTACAAGGAAGCTATCATTTGGCACACGCTTTACGAGCTTGATGGTGCGCATGAACTCGCTCGAGACAAGTAGTTGCGATGTTGTACGGCAAACATTGTATTTTTGGCCGATGCTCGTCCGGGCCAGAGCTTCAAAGACATGTTCATACCCGTGTCCGCCCGTGAGTTGCCCAGTCTTTGCAAAGTGAAAGATATCTGGGTGCAGGCCTGGGAAAGTGAGAGCGTTGTAGTGCGTTGGCCTTTGTACCTGACGCACCTCCTCGACTTGGAATTCGACTTCTCGTTCTTGCTCTACCTCCTCTAGGACAGAGCTATGAATGCCGTTGCCGTTGTCCATGGCAGCTCTTCTTTGCTTGTTGAGCTCCTCTACGAAGACTCTCAATTCCGCGAACGGTACGTGGACGAGGGTAGTAGGCTCAATGTCTGTTGCTGTTCCATACAGCTGCTCTAGAGTTTGGCGCTCTGGGTGTTGAACGACTTTGAGATAAGCTTCTCGGTGGCTGCTGTCGGCAAGGAAGTTCGCATTTTTCCACTGTGCACCTATTCGCCGGCAGAAATCCTCTCCTTGTGCAAGGTATAGATTCTGCAAGTGCTCATTCGCACGACAGGTCTGCTCCAAAAGCCAGGTGACGACGTGAGAGGAGTCAATATGGGAAGAATAGGTGGGCCTTCCATCTATTTTCTTGCACACGTCTAGGATGCTATGATGGACTTCTGGAGGAGCAAAGAAAACCACGGACTGGGTGGTTCCCAATTGTCGAAGTCTCATAGCAGCTGGATCTGTTTAGCACAGCTGTACTGCGTAATTCGGGTCGATCAATGACAGCAAGCTTACCTTGCACCGTGTGATCCTTCGTCTGACCTAGAGCCAGAGTTAATGCTCCACAAGCTCTCTGGGGCAGCTTCAGGTCTATTCCACGTGTATGGGCTTCGTCAATGTAGACGAGGCATTCGTCAAGGTTCTCCGCGAAAGGGGTGGCGAGCAGTGGAACAACCTCCTTCCCTCCTCGATACTGAACCCAGGCTCTATTGTCAGCGCCAAAATAAACAGCGGCCTTGGCTGGCGGGTATACATCTAGCCACGCCTTCGCGAGGGACCGATTGTCCATCTCGAGGATGTAAGCTCCAGCGTCTATTAGAATCTTTATATCCATTGTCGCAATCTTTCGCAGCAAACCTTCCTCGGTCAAGCGCTTTCCCTGCAAAGCCGCGAGATTGTACTGTCTGTTCCGGGTCTGGAGGAGGTAAGTGAGCACTTCCGCATTAGTTTGGCGCAAGCTCGGCAGATCATCCTGTTTGATATTCAGCGGGAGCATCATCTTATTATCATTTGTGCCGCTAAAACCGGTTGTCTTGGCGCAAGAGGTCTCTTCTCCTGAGTGGGATCTCCCATTGTTCTGTGATCTCGAGAACAATGGGAGATCCCACCCAGAAGCCTGCAACTTGACGCCGAATTGCTTTGCGTGAACGGGGAAGACGAAATTGTTCATGTAATGATCAAGTACGTTTCTGTTGAGTCGAAGATGGCGCCATAGTTCTTCGACTTGTCCTTGATCATCTGCATTGATGACGTTCCAGTGATGCAAAGCTTCTGGCAGGGTATCAGAACCGTAAGTCCACCTATCGTACTCTGCTGCTGGGTCATCAGATTTCAGAACAATTTGTAAGCCCTCGCGGAATTGAAGGAGGTTTAGGCCTGAAAAATAGAACGCCAAGCAGGTGAACAGGATGGAGACGTCAGGATGACCGAACTCTGCCTGCTCAGAAGGAACGCCTTTTGCTTCGAAAGGCACTGCGATCGGAAGCCTCTTCGGATGCAGCCCGTACTGCACATTCCATCTCTTCTTCAGGCAGAGAAGAAGAATTCGATTCAGAAGTAACCCACGGACCAGGAGCATGTTCTTTCGAGCCGAAGACTTGTCTGCAAAGTATACTGACACCCGCTCGATGAGCTTGCGATCGAGTTTCCCCTCCGATAGAACACGCTTGATCTCGCGCTTACGGACAGTTGAAGTTGAGTCCGCTAAACGAAGAAAGGACATCCTTCCATCGCAGATGTCATTTATGATTCGCTGGTTAAGTGCGTCTTCAACGTCAGGTCGGAGAAAGTGCACGATCGGAAAACCATGAGGTCGCTTTACTACCTCAATGCTTCGTGGAAAATTGCGTTGAAGATCCGGGAGGTGATCCTCAACCAGAGATAACAGCATCTGGGCAACCTCCCAGCGGTGGGGGTGTCCATCGACGGATATTTGTGGGCCACTTGGATAAATAAGTTGTGTCTTGACCGCCAACGTGAAATCTGATTCATCAAGGACGTCGCGGCACGTGTTGGTCAACCATGACTGAAATTTGACCATCGCCTGAGCCTCCTGAAGCTTTGAGTCCGCAAGGCGTTGAAGCCCGCTGAGCTTGTACGATAAGATATGTTCAGGGGTGGTAAGAATAACACCGGAACAGCGAAGAATGTCGTTATGATGCCTCGAGTAAAGTTGGAGCATGTCGGGCGTGGTTGCCGTCCGGCGAGAGAATGGAACATGCCTGATTTCTCGACCCACTAATCCTCCTAGTCTAGACTGCACTGTCTGAGCTGTCTGCAATAGCAGCGCCTTTGGGACGATGAGGCGCACAAGTTTCTTCTTGTTTGCTAGAATTGCTACAGCCATGGGCACAATGCAAGATGTTTTGCCTAGAAAAATCTCTGTTAGTATGTTGAAGACTCAATTGTCGTTCACTAGTGGTTGTCAGAATTCGTGGCGTAAAGGTGCGTTTCAATGTACCATAACTTATAGAACATTCGTAAAGTGACGAGCCACTACTTTTCAGATTGTTCCTCAGATGAGGGAACATTTAAAAAAGTAAAATGGCAGTTAGGCTCTAAACGTCCCTGGAGCCATAGTACATTGAAAACCAGTATTGCGTCACGAATTCTGACACCCACTGGTGGTTGAGAGATGGTCTACTTACCCTTGCCCATGTTCATTTGCAAGACAGAGTTTGATCCAGATGCTGGTGATATAATTGCATGGGCAACATCTACCTGCTCGCGGCGAAGAAGAAGATCATTTTCAATCTCAAGCAGCAGCCAGTCAGGAAAATCGAGGGGTTTCCAGTTTTCATGGCCGGTATTTCGCCATTCTTCGAGCAGCTTATGGTCTCCTTTCAATTGGGCATGTCTGAGCCTGAGAAGTCTCTGCAAATTCGTCACTAGAACACCATACGAAACCAAACTTTCTCTCATGTTCTTTCCGAATCGATGATCAGCGCTTGAGCGCAGAAGTTCAAGAATTGTCATCGGGGTAGTGCATGGCCATAAGTTACCCAATTTAAGCCATTGAAAGCGATCGTCAGCGGCAGAGAAGGCATTCTGAAGGTGTTGAAACTCAGAGTTCAGAGTAATCCGAGCCTTTTCGATGTGCTCGCTGACAAAATTGATGCTTGGCGACAACTCTTGAAGCTTGGGCTGGTTGCTAAGATTCTCTAGAGCGTGAAGACTGTGCTTCAAGTCATCTCCATATTGTTGCCGAACAGCATCCGGAGATTTGGCAAATGACTCTAAGATTTTACCTAACTCAATTATTTCCTTGGATGGAAGGCTCTTCGGGGAGACATTGATCCGCTCATTAGGAGAGTGCAGGCCCTGAGGCAGATCCTTGCTCAGAAGCAGTTCTTGGCTGGGAAGCGAGTAGCCAGAATGAAGGGGCGCGGTCTTTGCTAGAAGATCGCCAGATAGTGATGGAATGATAGGACCACGGTCAGACCAACAGAAGACCTTAGATTTCTTGTTCCAAGCTCGGGGTACCGGCATACCGCTCGCACCTTTGTGGTGAGCTAGGATCTCCTGAATTTGACTAACAAACTGGGAAAGACCCAAATTCTGATACAGGCGTTGCCACTCGGGGAGAATTCTTTTCATGGCTAGTTCGACATTTATTATTCTCGATTCGAATTCTTCTGCCGACGGCTCCGAGCTGGGCCACTGCTTTACAAGGAAATCGGCTAGCTTTCTCCCTTCAACCTCGCATAAGGTCCGATGCCTCTCTCGCAGGAGATCTTGCTGCGTTTTACTCTTTCGAGTATCCGGTTTGAAATCGGGGTAGTCGGCCGCAATGAAATTCAGAAGCAATTCCAGCGTTGGAGTTGCGTTGAGCTTGAACCCAGCAAAGGAAGAACCAAGTGGTGGTTGTACGGATTTCAGTTCGTCTAGACAGCCAAATGCAGCCAGCGACTGGATCGTATCCATATCAGGTTTTGTGCCAAATGACAAGAGACCTAGTCGAAATATCAATCTGTACTGATCATTAGGATTTGTATGTCGGCAAAAGTTCACGAGACTGCCCCATTGTTCGCTAATGTCATTCTCTGTTAAATCGCTCAGAGACTTCGAGATACCTTCTGGATCCGAGTTGTAGTGAAATCCGCCGATCAAACTCCATTTTTGAAGAATAGCTGGCAGTTTTCTTTTCATATGGATGCTAAACGGTTGTTCGAGAACGAGTCGAACAATTTGGTAGACATTGGTGGCTTGAGGGAAACTGGCCTGTCGATCTCGGGATTTGTAAACCGTGTCCTCCTTGGTTGTCAATTCTCCTGGATCAGAAATATTGCGCTCATAAAGGAGACGACGAATCTCGCCACGCCTGCGGAGGTTGGAAGGGATCTCGACGTCGATATCTATCGCTTCATCGTTCTGCACGATAAAAGCTCGGAGGCGGTCGGATTTGTCCAGTATAGTCTGGATGACAGTCTCGTAACTATCGTGCTGAATACTCACAGTTAATAGTTCGTCCCAAACAATGGTCTGCAGACGTCTCTTGTCCCTTGGGTAGTACTCTCTCCCCGGACTCAAGCTCTTGATGACTCTCAGAATGGAGGTAGGACCGTCGCCAACCGCCGTCCAGGGTTGGCAATAGCCCGATCTGAGCGTGTGCAGAGCTTCCTCTGTGCCAGTGCGCCCAGTGAGAGGGTCGGGCAAAACGAATGAGGTAAATGCATGGAATTGAGCTTTGGAGTATAGTAACCGCGGCTCAGGCGGACATGATAATCGTCCTAGAACGGCATCGATTCCGAATCTGCCGTATTCGCTGGTGCTACTCGCCCGTACGGCAACATGCATGCCATCACGTTTGTAAGTCACTTGTCCCAGTGCAGTAATTATGCTTCGCCGCTCAGGATTGTCGACGTCGCGAAGCACAATCTTGCTCTGAAACCCGTAAAGTGTTCCCGCGTCCTGGTTGGGATCGATCTCTGCGTGCAGCTCTCGACACTCCAGAAGGCCGCTCTGATTGACAAAGAAAGAGAGCTCAAGGTGCCGTATCTCCACCGAAAGTGCGCCCATCTTGGGTTGAAACACGGTCAACCGCCGCGGATCCTCGAAGTGGCGGAAGATCCCAGCCACACGTTTGCAGAGGTCTGAATGGGGATCAACTAAGAATACCTTTTTTCGCTGTGCCTGGCGTCTGGAGACATCCAAACTCCAGTCACTCTGCCTGGTTTTCCATATGAAAGGCTTCCTTCGGATTTCCACGCGCCCTGTGCTGATATTAAGCCAGTGTACGCAATTTTCGATCAAACTGGAGGGCAGATCAAAATTGTCATTGTCTATGAATACATGCCGAGGAACATACTCCAGAAGACTGTCTTTGTGGAGAGCTTGAATGATAACGTTCTTTCCGCGAAGACCAAAATGAACTTCGTTACCGTGTATTCGAGTTGCCAAGACGTGACTCATGCCGCTGATTGATGAGGGGAAAGTCAAGAGGTGCTGGTTTCCGAAAAGCTCTGTGACGTCCTCTGACTCTCTGATGTCTAAGGGCAGTCTTCCCAGTGGTTTTCCGTCTACCAAAAGGTGTCCCTCAATAAAGTTGTAGTGGGCCACCTGAGAGACGATGAATCTGTTAGCCTTGCTAGTGATGACCGACACGACCCATCTCTGGTTGGGGGAGGAAAGGAACTGCCAAGGCGAGTAAATCCTTCCGGTGGAGTTGTCAGGATCTGACCAAGTCATATTGATCGCGGCTCCTAAGCTCTCAGGGTGGGATGCAATAGATTGTTCAATGAGTCGCCGTAATCGATATGCCATTTTCATATCTCTGACCAGCATATTTTTCAGGTTTAAGGGTAGTTTGGTGAAATCTCCGACGAGGTTCTCTTGCAAAGCCATTGAGGCTTGAACAAAAGAACATAGATCCTCTACATCTATTTTGGAACCTGAATCAACGAATGTGGTGAAGGTCCTTCGGCAAAGCAAAGCGGCCCAGACGCCATATCTTGCAGCCCTCTCCGCCGCGTCAGCCTCAGCTGCACTCCTAACCTCATCACGAAGCTTTGCAATCCATTGCAAAGTTGAGTCACGCGCTGCTTTGAGCAACCTTTCCGCGGATTGACGGTATTGGCCAGATGTCAAGTTGAAAAGTCGAAGGCTGAGGGTGATGAGCATCTCCATGCAATGAGTCTCACGCCAGTTGTTGATTATATTGCGGAGACGGTTGTCGATCCGTTCTGTCAAGCGCTGGCAAAAAGACGGATCCCTGAAGACCAGGTGAGAGTCCCGCAAGGGGTCGGTATCTATTTGTGCTGGCCCGGCTTGCACCGCGAGTTGGTTGAAGACATGCATAGTATCTTCGGCGCTGAAATTTAGGTTGGAGGCACCCAACTCCACGAGCATAGTCAGCCAACGGCGATTTTTGCCCGAGAACAGTCTTTGATAGCTCATGAACTCGTGTACGGAGATTTCTGATGGGCATTTGGTCTGACGGGCTATGATTTCGTAGGATGATGGCCCATCGATGCTGGGAGGGGGATGCACCGACGATGGGAAGACTGATGTTTGCAAACTGCGCGGAACATGCACTCCACAGAGGTGTTGGAATGTCAATTCTCTGTCGAGGTCTTTTAGCCATAGTCCGGATTTGATATCGTAGTATGCGAAGTCTAGCGCCAGCGGTAAGAGAACGTCAGAGAGGCCGGCCTTCATTTTGATCGTTTTGTAATGGGTCTGGAGGAAGGATTTCTTTGCTGAGGCGAGCGACACACCATCTAATGTCGAATTCATGTAGCGTGTGAGCTGAGAGTAGTCTTTCAGCAGCATTGCTGGTGGTGAGGAGGTCTCAGGCTTGCTCGGATGCCCTAGATTGCTGAATATCCTGAATGTTGCATTCCTATATGCCGCCAGGAAGGTTGGAATTCCGAGTTCGAATACCACTGCGGCTTTTTGAGCACTGTCTTCGGGGAGAAAGTCTTCGTGGGTATCAATTTTCATTTTTCTCCGGGTGCGCCAGTGCCAGCATTTTGTACATCCTTTGACGTTGCGAGATCCATCACGATTGAAGGAGCAAACACAAGTACCACTGGAGATCTTCTCACTGAGATTGTCGTATTTTTCACAAGCCTTTTCCCATTCGGACTCCTTGTTTTTGCGCGACCTAGCTGAGCCGCGCTCGATCCTTTTCCGCAGGTCGCTCAGCTGAGTCGACTGCTCCAGATATCGCACCGCGAAGGAGTCCTTATCAAGTTTGCTGAATATTGTCTTCTGAGAAAAGAAACAATTGGTATACCTGCTCCAGAGATGTTTCTGTATATCTTGAAGAAGCTGCATGCTTGATAGCGTAGGAAGATGCAGAACATCGAGCAGCTCGGGGCTGAACATAGGGGCGTAGTCGCCAAGGAGGGGGCAGGCTCTGACAGCACACTCATCCATTTGGACCCAGAGGTCAAATAGACTTAAGATGAAAATACTCATTTGCTCCGGATTGGAGTCATAAGCATCCCCGACCACATCGAAAATATCGATAATCAACCTTGCAAGCTCAAGACAGCGAGCTTGGCAATCTACCACGGGCTGAGGATTTTTGTTTCGTTCCTTCTGGATGCGCCTCTCCAATCTGGCCAGGGAGAAGTAGCGATCGGTGAACTTTGTGACTTGTTTCATCGTGCCATCACCTAATGGAGGAATCTGCCGCGATGCGGGATCTCTCCATTGTGTGCGAGGTAATATCAGACGGTTCGAGAGGTATTCTCCGCTGTTTTGAAGGGAAAGGTAAAGAGCCTGCTCATCAGCGCGAGGCGGCAGAGAGGGAATGGGTCGGAGGATTGCTCGCTTGAAATTTGCCCAGGCTGATTCAACCTGTTGTGTAGCCTTTTCAATGATATCTTTTAACAGTGGACCAGTCGAGTCAAAGAGTGATTTGTAGATGACAGGGCTGGAGTCGGCGCGATTCTTGTCCATCTCCAGCTTCGCAAGGCGGCGGCATAACTTGGCTTTGAGCATCACTGTCGATTCTGGCGCAAGCTGACCAGCACAATCCTCAAGAAGCTGACCAAGAACAGTGCAAATAAGGAATTTGTAGCAGACTCGTCCACGCAAATTTCCCAGGGCAAGGCTGAGTTGACGCTGGGTTGCAACGCGGAGGACAAGCCAGAATGGCAGTCTTCTCCAAGGAAACTCGGCATCTTGTATATTGACATCGTCTCGAACCCGCTTCCTTAGTCTGAACACATCGACAGAGGATCCGACGGCCTCAAGCAAGGGCATGAGCATCTGCGTGATGAGAGCTGGGTCGGTGGTGTCTCGGGTCTCGACGACTGAAATGCTAGCCTTGGCAGAACGTGCCTCGAAGCGCTTCAGAGACTCCATGCTAGCTTGCTCAAGAAAGGTAGCAAGACTCTCCTGGAAAGATGTGTTGCAAAATTCGTCAAAAGGTATCTCGACTGCACGTCCAGGGAAGTCCCACTGGAGTGCATTTTGAGCGGCAAGGACATCCTCAGCAGAGGGCGACGCTTCGAAGACTTCGACGATAACAGTATCTATATTATCACTAGTTTATTTATCTCAGTGAGAGCTTGAGTTATTTTTCTTGAGCTGTGATGCTTACTTGGTATGACGTCGAATAAGTAGTGCAGCATTCTGTTCCACCACATACAAAGTAAGGAGATCATTTCGTTGGAGTTTGCAGAATTCTCGCAACATCGATGACCTCTCAAGACGGCCTGTATTGGTATTGAGGCAAGCGCGAAGAGAATTGCCAACAGAAGCCCATGTTTCAGCAAATTCTTCGCCTGTGAGCTTGCCCAGGGTATCGCAGGCACGTATGAGGCGATTCAATATGTTATGTTCTATGCCTTCGACGTCTATATCCCGCTGGCCAGGCAGCTTGGGAGGCAAGACCAGATGGTTGAAGACCGACTCGAGCATGGCCATCATTGCCTGTATCATTTAGTATCGTTTATGAAGGACTCAGAGAGAGGTCAAAAACGAAGGGAATTGAGTGCAATCAATTGGAAGGCTCCTCTGAACGTGCAAATTTCCAAGCCTTTGCACAATGCTGTATATCGACAAGTCTGAGGAGAGCTGAGAAGATAGGATATATCATCTCGAGCCGCGCAGGACTCGTGCACATGCTCGAGGCCAACCGCTGGAGGCCACCGCTCATAATGGCCGCGCCTCAGCTGATAGGTTAATGCATCAAACATGATCCACCGGGAAGAGCGCCTCATCTTCATTTGAAGGAATCCGATTCGTCGGTTTCTGTTGGCTGCAGGATGTGTTGTTGGATCTAGATCGGAATGTGCCTCGCTGAAAGGAGTTGGTTGTTCTTTGAGGCAGTGTTGCCAATGATAATGCAGACGAGGCAGAATGCCCCACTTTTCGAACAACCTCATTGGAGCAGTTCTGTCCAGGTACGCCACTCGATCACTGGAGCCTTAGAGGCTGAGTTCCATTGGATTCTTGCATGATTTGACTCCCGTGTCAACGTTACACAGAGCATCTACAAGTAATGTAATAGGCGGATTGGCCCTTTCGTTTGTAGCGCCACCCGCTTTCTCTGTACGTTAGCACGATCTTGATCTAAAACAAGTCGTTTTATGCGTGCCGAGCATATCTGCGGAGCCACCGATCTTTTATTTAGATAAGGCAGCTATCCGTGATATGTTCTTTCAGATGTGCGGCTTGCTGCCGAGGGCTTTGTGAGTTGTATCATATGACCCAACACGTGCAGCCTCGGCGGAGTGGTGTTAATCAGGACAACAATTCGATCTTTATATCCTTGTTAAAATTGTCTGTAGATTCCAATGTAAGATTTAAATCTAAACTGTTGAGCTCGACCTTATTTTATTGAAGGCCTTTCAGACACATGTACACTCTCGGCTACCTTAGTATTATCCACCGGGAACCTCAGTGTGTCACTTGACCTCGACTTCAATTCTGGAGCCGATAACTCCTTTCCTTTCTCTTACAATTTCAAAAAGCCCTTGTATATACCTGCACATACTCTTCTGTAACAGGGCCAGAAAGATTTCATTCCTCTTAATTCTTGACCTGGCCCCCTCAAACCTCGGAACCTGTTATGTCACGTGACGTTCAGATGGAAGGAAGAACCTAAGCGTTACCAAGGCACGCTTGCCTTGCTATGTAGCTAGCTTCGTAGCATGAGAATAGGAAACCCGATACTCAAAGTTCAGGGCTTCAACTTTCGCTGCACCAATTCTGTATTCTACACCATCTATGCCATCAAATCCTACAGCCAAGTCTCGGATGCAAACAAAAACGAAAAATGACAACAAGTCTAAGAATACCCTAATGCAATACCGCGAACAATAGCAACACCATATTGGTACCATGAGCATGAATATACCACTGTATCTCGTTCCCCAATTCTCAGAAGAATGACAACAAAAACGAAAACGACAACAAACTCTCTTCACACCCAAAAATGGAAAACCCCCCATAAACTTCAATACTGCAACTTTGCACAAGCCTTTTAGCGCCACAAACATGAGCATACCACTATATATCATCGGCCAACTCTCAGGAGAACGCAAACCAAGACTAAAATGACAAGGAAAACACCCACTTAACGTCAATAGCACAACATCTGTGAGCACACCACACCAATTATCAAGAGAAGGACAACAAAGACAAAAACATCCCAACGTCAATGCCGCAATCTTTGCCAACACCATGTGCGCACACGTATGAACATACCACTGGCCTGTCTCAACAACTAGGACATGAAGGGCTCCTCTTTGCCAGATCCCCTTCTTAATGCCGTTCAAGTTCTTGTATTGCTTGCCCCGACCATGACTGTCAAGTCTACGGTTCTCCCGGGAAATTTATAGGAGAGGGTTTGTGAAAGGAAGGGAGTGGGACGGCTGTGCACTTGCCCCAGATTCACCTCTAACGCCAGTGCTGTACCACGCTTCACCTTATTAGCTTCCGGAGTGAATTATAGACTACGAAGCTGCGACTTGTGGCAAGTCGCGTCCTTATTCCAGAGCCACTTCTGTTGATTCATTCATTTCCCCTCTCATCATAAAATCATAACATATTTCACACCTCACAAATACATCCTAGGATCCAGGCTCTCAATCCTCGCGCTCTTCGCCTCGCCCTCAAAAATAAACTCGCTCATCAACTTACCCGTCGCACACGAGTTCTGTATACCCCAACATGTATGCCCACTCGCCATCCACAAGCCCTTCGTGCCCGTTGGTCCGATCAGTGGACCACCACCGCTCGATACATGTGGGAGGTAGCACGCTTGTTTTATGAGGACTTCGCCGGATCGTAGGGGGGTCGAGATGGAGGAGATGTAGTCGATTATGTCTTGGCAGCGGTCATTGTCGCAGACTACTAGGTCGGAGGTTTTGGGGAGCGGGATGATGGTGTCGCCTTCGCCTGCCACAAAAATATTGTTTAGTACATGTATGACTGGGTGGGGGAGGATACCCACCACAAGCATAAACAGTTCCATCAGGCCTAGCATACATCTCCGGATTCACATTCAGCCCATGCCTCCTCTTCTTCACATCTTCACCTCCAGTCCTGCCGAACTCTTTGGGGAGGTCGATTTCCGTGAAGACTGCCCACGGTGAGACGTCTGCTTTTATAACGACGGAATGCGCTCGAATCGCGTCAATTGGTGCCTCGGGGAAAACATGGCTTGTCCAGGGGCCCGCTGCAAGCACCGCATCTGTCGCAGGCAGCGTACCAATCTTCCTTGTCTCCTTCTCCTCATACGTGACACCCCTCACCCCAGCACCAAAACTATCAATCGCCGTCACACTCCCATAAATAACATTAACCCCAGCCTGACACGCAAGTTCAAATATCGAAGTTGTAAAAAGGTATGGATGGACTTGTGCGGTTGTTTCTGGTGTGCCCATCTCCGAGTAGCCCTTGATACAATCGACATCAAACCAATCCAGTTCCTTCGGAATACTCGCTAACGTCTTCCCCCTATTTTTCGTCTTGGGTAACTTGTTCCATTCTTCTCCTCCATTTGCTACCCCGTTCGCATCAGGAGCGTACGCTTTTGCTTTCGCACGTAGAGATCCCGTGTGAAGGGTGCGGTAGCCCCATCTTTCGGCACCGTTATGTTCTTTTGCTAGCTCGGCGTGCAGGCGGTAAGAGAGAGGTACGATGCAGGCGGGGTATGCCCACAGGGCCAGTAATCCGCCGGCCTTTCCTGAGGCACCCGAGGCGATGGATTGAGCTTCGATGATTGTGATTTTGTGCAACGCGGGGTTGAAGAGTGGGTGGCGGGTTAAGAAGTATGCTGTTGTGCAGCCGATGATGCCGCCCCCTTCTCCAGTCAGCAATTATCTTTTGGCCTGGGCAAATTGAACGAACCGACTATTACGATGTTCCTTTGCTGTCGCGAGTGAAGCTCTGCCATTGTTACGATGAAAATGAAGCTGTTGACGTTGGTGGAGATGAGAGCCGTCATTCGATCAGGGGTTCAGCGCCACCAGTTCTTCCCTCCGCTTATCGATAAGAAAAGACACCAGCTCTAACCCAATTGGAGGATTGTGCAACGGTTGTCCCGCTTTCAATCCCTGCATGACTCGGAAGCGCATGGAACCGAGGTCCCCTCCACCGCTCTCTCTAACAAGGCAAGGTCCTGGCCTCTGACGAGTCCAGACTCACCTGCTTCATCATCAATGAAACGGTTTACAAACCCGCCTCACTTCATCTCGCTCCCCAAGAACCTCATAAGACGCATCGTCCCACGCATGCAAGCGCAACAATCCCTCTTCCAATCCGCATTCAAAGACCCGAATCAACGCACCGCCCACGGCGTCAAGAAATCCATCCCCTTCCTCAATCTCTGGGCTCCATCCGCAGACGTACAGAAGTTACAGGCAGAGCAGAAGAGAGATCTGAACACGAAGAAGATGGCGTCTGCTACCAGCTTTTACGATTTCAAGCCTTTGGATAGTTCGTCTCCCCTCCACCCTTTCCTTGCACCCGTGGAATCCAATTCAAGCCCAGAAAAAAAAGTGGCATGACGATTCTCGTTAACTCATAGACACTCATCATCAATTGCTAACCGTGGTTTTCCGCAACGAACAGAGAAAGGAAACGCCGTCCCCCTCGAAACCTACAAAGGCAAAGTCGTCCTCATCGTAAACACAGCCTCGAAATGCGGCTTCACGCCCCAATACCAAGGTCTCGAGAACCTCTACAAAAAGATCTCCGAGACACACCCAGATCAATTCGTCATCCTCGGCTTCCCATGTAATCAATTCGGTGGTCAGGAGCCTGTACGTCTCTCCCCTCCCGCCTTCCCCCTATGATTATTTATGGGGGTGCCCCCCAAACCCCCGGCCTCGCTGCGCTCGCTTGTCCTTTAATAAATAGAGGTTGATTAATGGTTTTTTCTTGCTGATATTTGGTGGACAGGGCTCAGATGAAGAAATCCAATCCTTCTGCCAGCTCAACTACGGTGTCTCGTTCCCCATCATGGGCAAGACCGATGTAAATGGCGATAAAGCGAATCCCCTGTTCGAGTGGTTGAAAGCGGAGCAGCCGGGACTTTTGGGCATGAAGAGGGTTAAGTGGAATTTTGAGAAGTGGTTGGTGGGTAAAGATGGGAAGGTTAGGGGGAGGTGGGCGAGTACTACGAAGCCTGAGAGGTGAGCTTCCTTTTTTTGATACTTTCATTTTGAAGGAGGGTCTTGCAATCCTCTCCCCTTTTCTACTCTAGGTATTAGGAGGAATCTGGGGAACGACATGGGAGGACAAGAGCGGGCATTGAGAGTTCTACGTGGAGCACTGTGCTCTCGGTACTCTGCTTTCTTTGGGACAGGACCTCTTCATCTCGGGACTCCTCCTCTTTAGCCTTTCCCTATAATAGCCAAAGCAAATACTGACTTGCTTAATAGTTTGGAAAAGGAGGTCTTGAGCGCAATCAACGCGTCTTGACTTCCAAAGTTATAAGTCATGATAGGAAAATCTGCATCTGGAAAGAAATTGGCAAAATGTGCGATGATACCTTAATAATTCTGATGGAGCTATGAATCTCCTCTCAGCCAGCAGATCTGCTTCTCTACAAATGGTCACAGAAATTCAATCAATTTATCAATTGAACCCATATTTACACCTCACCTCACTAATCCTCAACCAACTTTCAAACCTCCTTTCTTTCCCTGCTAATTCAAATCAACTTCCACCCCCCACCCTCCATCTCCTCAATCCCCACCTCCCTCCCCTCATCAATCGCCCTCCTCCCCGCCTCCAAAATCGCCGTCGTCGCAATCGTATTCCTAAGTGTCGGCAGACCCCTCTTGTCAAGCATGCCCAACACCTCCACCCTTTTGTCGAGGGGGGCTTCGTTGACGAGTCGGCAGCCGTCGACGAATTTCTCGAAGCTGATGTAGCCGTAGCCGTTTTGGCCGCCGAAGTTGCCCTCTTCGTCGGGGGCGTAGCGCATGTAGAAGGGGTTGTACCAGATTAGTTGGCCCTGGAAGGGAGGGGTTAGTGATTGTTTAATTGGGAAAGGTGTAAGGTGGAAGTAAGTGAATGAGGAAGAAAGGAAAGAGAGAAGTTTGAGACACACCTGACGATCATCCGCAACATCATACCCCCTCTTCGCCTGATCAACCCTAATCTCCCCTCTCTCCGCCAAATAATGAAAGTACTGATTACTATGCACCCCGGCCTTCAACGGCGCCGTCCAACTCGCCGTATACACCCCAATCGCCCTCTTCCCCTCCCCGCCCTTCTTCACCCACGACACCAACAAACTAATCGTATCCTCCGTCCCCTCATCACACCCCAGTCCCGTCGCGATCCCCTTCGACGCACTCGCACTCACTTTAACAGGCGTAAACCCTTGTTGTTGAACCATGGATTCGCAAATATCAATATGGTGCGAGTTCAAGTAATAAGAAATATCCGAATCCTTCCCCGCCCACGCCTTGAACGTCTCCAGCTGACTCTTCGGCTGACTCATATAACTATAAAAATAATTCCAATCTCCCAACGACTGCGCCTTAAACCTCGCATCAGCGTAAGCCGGATCATAGCGTTTGTGATGCTCGATGTAGACGAAGACGCCGTGTTCGCGGGCGGCGGAGAGGAGCGCCAAATGGTGGGACAGGGTTTTGACACAGGGTTTGGTGATTAGGACGTGGATTTTTCGCGTGATGGCGTACAGGGCGATCGGGTAGTGCGTTGTGTCGGGCGTGAAGATTGTTATTGCGTCGCCGGGGGAGAGGGCGTCGATTGCGGTTTTGTAGGCTTCGGGATCTTTTTTGTCGTCGGCGGGGTAGCTTTCGAAGCTCGTATCTAAATTATTGTAGAACTCGGAAATGTTCTTCTGTAGATGTGCGCCTGGATTGGGTCAGATTTGGGTCAATTGAGTACAGAAGGGGGATGGGAAGAGATAATTGGACGGGGAAAGGGAGGGGGACACAAACGGATGGCGGGGTACTTCGTCCCTGAGGTTCCGACCATGGAGAGCTTGCCGACTTTTCCTCGACGTCGTAAATCGAACATTGTAAGACCGACAACACCGACTTTCTTGTCGGATCCCGAGGCACCGCCGCCGACGAAGCCGGTTGTGTATTCGCCTGTACCGACCATGAGGACATTTAGAGGTTTTGGGCCATGTTCAGCAGTTTGAGTTTGGGGTTGGGGTTTGGGGTCCGCGGATGCGGGGTGGAGGGGTATTGCGTCCATCTTTGCTGTCTTCTCTTGTGCAATTGTGCAATTGAGTGAGTGAGTGAGGTGTAGAGGACTAGCCGTGATCAATTGGGACTCGAGAGAGACGAGGGAAGAGAGGAGAGAAGTAGTGGTGAAAATTCATGGTCAGTCCAGGCCCCGGTTATTGATGTTGATGAGGTTACCGGCCTCTGTCGGAGTTGAACTTAAGCGTGCAGACTTGGCGGAGGAAATTGAGGGGCAAGTGCCGGCCGGGCCCTCGCTATGAAATAATCCGTGGAGAATTGGTGGAGGCGGAGGACTTTGCTTGCTTTTTCTCGCTGTGACAAAAAGGGGAATTTGTGATTTAATATTGAAGCTACCGAGCATTATTGTTTTGGTTTGGGAGGCTTTTCCCACCATCCCACTGTCAATTGTCGGCTATCCTCGATTTCACAGTTACCGTAGTTTCTCCAATTGCAAGAAACTTTCTTACCATTCTAAAAAGCAAGGCAATAAAGTAGAGAGCCACGATCACGCCCCTCTATCACATTCTAGCTGTCTCGCCCTTCCCTCTCCTTCCTTATTCAGGCTAAACACCGTACATTCCGATCTCTACCACGCATTGGTATTTTTAGTTTCCCATTAATCTATCCCTATTTGTAGAGGTGCGCCTTACAATCTGCACTCTGCTCTCCCAGCTTTCCCAACGGGCATTTTTGCCCCGCATTTAGGCACTGATAACAGGCTGGCGTTGCTACCCCACGCAGGACCACCCTGCTCGCATGATCGGCCTCTAAACGGATTTTATCATTGGTGGAAAAATACGTCCCGTCGCCAAAAAGGCTTACCTCATTTCAAGCCCGCTCCCAAACCCAGCAACACCTGCAGAAATATTCCCTCGCCTGGCCCTGCATTTGTGGACGTCTCTTCGACATGCAACACGACTCATACAGAATGAATGTAGTCAGACTTCACGCTGTAATTCTCCTATTCTGAACCTTTGGCCGAGGCAAAATTGCCTCACCCAGAAACTCTATGTCAAGGAGAAGTCAGAGGCCGAAGTACAGTATACTTCAGCTGCCCGTGTTGGACCCTTTGCCCCCCATTCTACTCCGCAAGTACCAAGTGGCACACGAAACAGAAGCAAGAGGCCCTACTCGGAATAATATTCATCAGCTAGTCCCCCCACCATGAGCGGCTGTCAGGTCTATTCCATCACTCTCGGCGGGCTTGCTTGCGTGTGTTTGGTGTGCCCTCGGATTTCGGGAAAATTGGCTGGCAACACCTTGAGTTTCTCTTATACATACCTTTGCTCGTCCGATTCTTAGCTGAGATGCATCCTTCCGTTCTCGGCATCTCACAGAATTTTCCTTGACGTTCTAGTTTCACCTGTTCTTTCTTATATCGAGCGTCCTCCCTACCTGCTACTTCTCTTTTACTTCATCTCATTTTGAACGCCACCTCCCACTTCTCTCCTACATAACAAAAGACCAATTCACAACACAACACCACACAATCGTTTTCCCCCCTACCACCGTCATCATGACGCACACAAACGGCATCAATGGCAACCACTCCAACGGGGTAAACGGCCACACAAACACCCGTCGTCCCCTCCTCCCAGGCATCTACGCCCCAACAATGACATTCTTCGACCCCATCACCGAAGACCTCGACATCCCCACCATCAAACGCCACGCCATCCGCCTCGCAGAATCCGGTCTCGTCGGTCTCGTAACCATGGGCTCCAACGGGGAAGCCGTCCACCTCTCCCCCTCTGAAAAGACCGCCGTGACCCGCGCTACGCGAGAAGCCCTCGATTCCGCCGGCTTCACCCAAATCCCCATCATAGTCGGCGCCACCGAAGGTTCCGTCCGTGGCACCATCACCCTAATCAAAGACTCGCAAGCCGCCGGCGGCGAATACGTGTTGCTTCTCCCACCCTCCTACTTCCGCGGCCTCATGGATGAGGATGCTGTCTACAACTACTTCGTCGAAGTAGCAGACGAGTCCCCCCTCCCGATCATCCTGTACAACTACCCCGGCGCCGTCGCCGGTATCGACATGGACTCCGACCTGCTGATCCGCCTAGCCCAACATCCCAACATCGTAGGCACGAAATTCACCTGCGGCAACACGGGGAAACTCACACGCGTCGCGCTCGCCACGAACGCCAAGACCCCCTTCGCGGAAGGCAGCGGATACATGGCCTTTGGCGGGATGTGCGATTTCACCACGCAAACCCTCGTTTCCGGTGGAAGTGGGATTATTGCCGGCGGCGCGAACGTCATGCCGAAGGTTTGTGTCAGGGTTTGGGAGTTGTATAAGGAGGGGAAGAGGGAGGAGGCGTTTGAGTTGCAGAAGGTGTTGAGTAAGTGTGATTGGGTGCTTACGAAAGCGGCGATTGCGGGCACGAAGAGCGCGATTCAGAGTTATTTTGGTTATGGTGGGTTTCCGAGGAGACCGTTGAAGAGATTGGATGAGGTGAGGGTTCAGAGTATAAGGGATGGGGTGGCGGAGGTTATGAAGTTGGAGAAGTCGTTATGAGTGCGAGCGGAGCGAGCGTTGCAACTGGAGCGAGCATTCTTCGCACCAGAGCGAGCCTTCAAAGAACTGAATCATTGTGTTCAATATCGAGGGAGGATATTTTAAAACTGCATACACTTCATTGGCGTCTTTCTTTCCGGTTCTGGGTCATAGCATAATTGTGTGTGTGTGTGTGTGTGTGTGTGTGTGTCTGTATTTAACGTCCGGCGGACAGCGGCACGTGGCCCCTGCCCTAGGGGAGCCCATAGGACTATAGGACGCTATGGGCCGTAAGGGCCACATAGTCAGTTCTAGCTACTTCTAACTATTACAATTTGTTTTACACGCAGTTGTATTTCTACAGTTCTACAGCTGTCTGCGGTCATTCCCTGTTACGGGTATATTTTGCTGCCCCCGTTACAGTCGGTCCCTCTACCTGTAACCCGCTATCCCCGGTCTGCCCGTTCCTGCCGCCTATTATAAGTGTAAAAGAGGTAAGGAAAGTGAGGAAAGAAAAGGTAAAGACTATAGGTATATATAATACACTAGACTAAAAGGGTTCCTTTAATCTGGCGTATAGTTTGCAGGTATCTATAAAGAACCGTGAGCTCGTGATCCAGTCTACCAGAGCGGTAATACCCTTTATTATCTCTAGTAAGTATATAATCTTGTTTATTATAAGAGTCTTCGGGCCGAGTTGATTTGTATTACTTTTCTTGTAAAAGAAGAAGTATAATAGGGACTTTAATTGTCCGCAACTATAACTAAGTATAGTATCGTGGTGATAAAAGCGGTCATGATATATTATAAAGTCTCCGTAATATATCCGTGAGACTAGTATCCGTTCAAATACTTCTCTTTTAAGTCCAAGTTCTATTATATTATATATATATTATATATCAAGATCGCGGTAACTTTGTGGGACTATAGTAAACTATAACTATATAAGAGAGTTATTTGCTTTAGCTTTTACAAATCTCTTGAAGGAAACGAGTATATATATAGCCTATGGAGGTGGGGGGAAAGTAGTTCCTTCCTTTACAACTTGATCGGCTACTTCGTTACCTGGAATACTAATATGTCCTGGTATTTAATAGACTTGTAAGGTGCCCGAGAGTATATGTGAAAGATACTAGTATAATAGTCACTACTATATCACTTCTTGGAAGTCTGTGAATACCTATTATAATAAGTCTATAAAGAATAAGAGGAGATAATAGACCATTTCTAGATTATCTAAAAAGACCTATAAATTAATTACTAGCTTGACTTCCGGTAACGTGAATATACTATATATATTCTCGAGAGTACCTATTACTTCTATATTAAAGACCTTTATATATAGGTTAAGGGACTTTAATTTATAATCAATTTGCAAACTATATTAATAGATTATAGTCTTGTAATTAGTAATTCTATTTATAGACTCGCTTTTTGATCTATTAAAGAATACTTGAATATTATTAAGGGATATTAGTAATAGGAATTCTAGAAAGTCTATTATAATCTTTACTTTTATTCACTCTTATAGGATATTAATCCTTTTATAAATATTTATATAAGTTTCTCTTATAGTTCACGGAAAGACTTAAAATAGATTAATCTATTCTATTTATAAAAGAGAGAATAGAAAATATATAAAATATATATTATTTATTTTTATTTATAAAACTTATATTTTATAAACTATAAGTGAATATTATAAATCTAATCGAATTATTCTCGAAGCGAATATATTTATAATAAGATTAAATTCAATCTCTAATAATTATAAATATATTTCTTTATATAAAATTATAATTTATATAATCTTATAGACTAGAAGAATAGTTCTTATATTTATAAATATTACTTTTTCTAATAGATTTAAATAAAAGTCTATCCGGTTTAAAATACATTATCCGTTTTTTATTTTAGTTTTATTTAATTACTAGATCTTAATTACAAAATAGTCTTTTTTGAAAATATAAACTTTTATAATTTATTATAAGAAGATTAATAATATTTCGTAAATTATCTTATTTAGAGAATAAAGAATATTATTAATTATAAGGACTTTTATAACTAGAATACGAATATATAATTTAAATAATAATTTCTTATTAAAGAATATATTTAATTAATATAATAGACTAATAACTTTTTATATAATATAAATACTAGTAATAATAATAAGATTATTAATTAATAATAAATCTGTTTATTATTATATAAAATAAATTAACTTTAACTTTTTAGAATTAAAGATAATTCCTTTAATCTATTCTTATTAGAAGACTTCTTGAATATCTATTTATAAATTATTATAATTATTTTATAAACTTTTGGAAATAGTTAATAGAATAATATTATTTATATAATCAAATTTATATATTAGTATATCTAATTAAAAGAATAAGACTATATATAATATAAAAAGAATTAATAAGATAAAAGAGTCTTAAAGTAAATTATATTGAATTATTATTTCTAAACCTATTTTATTATCTAATCGAATCCTTATAGTCTATTATATAATAAAAAAATATACTTAATAAATTAAGTAATTAGACTAATTTTATTCGCGAAGTCTAAAAGTAAATTAGTCTAAGAGAATTATATTAAAAGTTCCCTTTATATCTATAATAAGTAATAAAGTCTTATAGTCAAATATTAAAGTTTTTTTAATATTATATATAAGATATATTATAAATTTTATAAATAATTATAATAGAAAAGTATTAAATTATTAATTATTTATTATTTATAAAATAATTATAAATCAGGTTATTTTATAGACTAGAAATTATTTAAAACCTTTATCTAATATTAAGAATAAGATTATAAGTTTATAAGACTAAAGGAAAGAATAATTTATTTTATTTAATTTAAAAATAATTATAAATATTATAATCCGAAAATAAATAAAATAATAATTATAAAATAGATATTATTAGAAAAGAGATATAATTCTTATATTTATTTATAATTAGACTATTTATAAAATGACTATTAGTATTTTATTTATTTCAGAAATTATATTATTAACTTTTATTATAGTTTTATAAATATCTTTAATTATAATAAAAAGGAAGTTTATATAATAGATAGTAATTATAAGTATATTAAATAATATATTATTTATTTCTATTTTATTAATAAATAGTTTTATAATTAATAGTTTTCTTTTCTCTTTTATAAACTTTATAAATAGATTATTTAAATATAATAAGTTCTTAAATAAAGGATTCTAGTAAATACTAATTAATTAATATTATTTAATTATTTAAAAGATATTTATAGGATTTATAATTAAGTTTAATTTTATTATCTAATATTTATTTTTAGTTTTATAAATTATATTTTATAATTTATAAACTAATTCTAATATATAATCTTTATAGTTTTTATTTATAATTATTTTATAATTTGAATTCTATTATAATTAATTTATATTATATTCTATTATTTATTTTATTATTTTCAAATAAGTTTTTTAAAGTAATTGAATAATTTATAAGATTTTACTATTTAGATTAATTATATTCGAAATATTTATAAGAATAAAATAATAGATTAGACTAAATTAAAGTATATTTTTGAAAATATTTATATTTAGAATATCGAGTCTAAAATATCTTATTAGTTCATTTATATATAAGTCCTAACGGATTATTATAAAAAGGGAATAGTAATTGGAAATTAAATTTAAATAATTAATTAAAGTAATATAGATTGGAAGAGGACTAGTAAAGAAGACTAGATTAAATATATTATTTTAATTATATATAAGAATATCTATAAGGCCTATATAAGTAAAATTATAAGAGTCTAATCAGTCTAGTAATACTTTTACTTATCTAGATAGAATATAGTGAATTGGATTCCAATTAGAGTAATAGAGATTAAAGTCGCCTATAATAGTAGGATTACTATAAAGATTAAAATATAGTATTTAATTAAATTCAAATATAATTGAAAATACTAAATTAAGGAAATTAAAAGGCGAGGGGAACCTTGACCTTTAAGTATAATCTGTCTGTTTAGTATATTTAAGGTTATAATATTTAATATTATAGTATATATAAAGTATAATAAGTGTTATAACAGTACTAGTTATTATATTACTCTCTCCGTAAAAGAGATCTAAATGCCCTTATTTAAACTATATTCTAATATCGAAAACCTATAATTCCTATATGAAAACTCTTTACTTAAATCTAAATTCTGACCGTGTCTCTATTATAATCAATCAGTCAATAGTCTATTCTAACTAATTCTTATTTTCTATTAATTTTATAATCTTATAAATCTAATCCAATAATATTTTAAAATAGATAATATATATTTATATTAATTTTGGAACCTCTAATATTATTCTCTTTTCTGGAATAGATAATAAGAGTAATTAAAATATTAAAACGGATTCTATTTATTACTTATCCTTGACCTTAATAATAGTCTTCTTAATAGTAAGAATACTGGTTTTACTAGTCTTTTATTCTACTTTCTTCAATTCCGACTTAAAGTAAATAATCTTAATATTATTATTCTTAAACTTCTTCTTGATTTTATTTAATCTTTTATTAGATTTTTGTAAATTATTATAAGTGACTTATAGTTCTATTATCTTTTAATACTATTTATTCTTTATAGTTCTAGTAAGGATTCTAGTATATTTCTTTTTTAGAATAGTCTTATTTTAGTATTTTATATAAAAGTTAATTAAATTATAAATATTATCAGGATAGGAATAAATACTTTTAATAATTATAATAATCAATTTCTATTCTTTTATCTCGGACTAATACTTTATATAAGATAAGCGAATAGTGAATATAATTATATTTACTAATATAGGATTTACTTATTACTAAATCTGACTAGTAATTATTAATACTTGATTACTATCCTTTTTACTTTAATCGAGTATTTTTTTATTTTTATTAACTTATTCCGGATTATTTTTACTTTTATTAAATAAGAGTTTATTATTAGATATAATCTGAAAGTACTTTATATTATTTCCTTAATTAATATAGTCTATTTACTTTATCTTTTCGGTTATAATTTCTAGTATTTGAATATCTATTTTATAATAGTCTACTAGGACTTGGACTTTTTTATTAGAGACTCTTCTATTTATACTATTAATATAATAGAATAGACTATTATCTTTAATAAGAATAAAAGTGATATTATTAAAGGAAGTATTATTAAAGAGATTCTAAAGGGAGACTTGACTGAAAGATATTTGAATATAGTCTATTATAAATCTAAATTTGTAATTTGCTTTTCGAAAGTTCTAAGAGTAATTAAAATATAATATTAATTATAATAAACTAAAGGATTTGTAATTATTAGTAAAATAGATAATAGGAATCTAAATTTAATATAGGAATTAATAATTTCAAGTAAATAATTATTATTAGTTCACTTTTATAATATATAAATTATAAAGCGGAATATAGAATTTATAGGAGATATTAAATCTAGAATCTTAATAAGTATAAAGGATATAATAATAAAATAAAGGGAATAGTACTAGGATTTTCGATAAAAATCCTTAAAAGGTCTATTAGTTTTTTCTTCTCTTTTAGTAATATAAGTCTAGATACTATAACTTATTATTATCCTTATAATCCTTATTAAACTTATTCTCTTAAATATAATAAATTCAAGAATCTAGTCTAATTAATAGTTTTATTTTATCGGGATTTTACTTATAATAATATCTAAATTCAAGTATAATATTCTTAAAATTAGAAATAAGATATTATTAATTATTAGAATCTTATTTTTTTTATTTAACTTTATAGTATAGTTTATTATAGAATATATAAGAAAATAATATTTTTTTGACTTTCTATTCCAGTTTACTATTAACTTTCCCGGTTTCTAGTTCGGGATTAACTTGACTAAATAGTAAATTATTAAAGTCCTTTTATAATCTATTTATATAAAAGATTAGTCAAATCCTATAAGAGATTAGTAATTTCAAGTAATATAAGTGTCTTATTATATTTAAAATCTCGAAGAGATTAGTTAATAAATAGTCTAGTTTATTTAAGAGTTTATTTATCTTCTATATCTTTTTAATTATATAAACCTTATCTTTTGGACTGAAGTCGAATATTTATTATTTCTTATTAATTTACTTAGTCTATTATTCTTATATTTATTTTATATAAATTCTAATATATATTATAATATTATTAATCTTCTTTATCTATTACTATATTTCTTATCTATTAAGCTTTTCTCTAAATATCCGGAATTTACTTATAATCAATGTCTAATTAAAGTCTAGATGTGGTTTATAATTATAATTAACTATTAAAGGGAACAGGCCGATTAATTTATAGGAATAGGCAATTCCGGTAATATCTAATACTAGTAAGAGATTAATCTAGTCATCCTGAAAGTAATTAATAAATAGTCTCAAACGGGTATTAATAATCTGATTGACTATTTCTATTTATCTATTAGTCTGAATATATTCTATAATTAATAACTTTAATTTTATTCTAATTAATATTAATAGTTTATCTATAAAATCGAAGATAAATTAAGGTTCTCAATTACTAGTAATAGTTAAGGAATAGTCCCGGAATCTCCAGATATATTAATAGTATAGTAATATTATAATCTTAGTAATTATACTCTTATTTATAGGAAGACTGATATACTACTTGAATAGTCAATCTATTATAATAAAGATATTATTATAATTATTATTAGTAGATCTAGAAGAATAGAAGTTTATAAATAAGTCATCTCACGTGTATAAGAGAACGGACAGGGAATGGAATAGGCCAGGAGTCTTATCTCTAGACTTGTGAAACTATTAGCATTTATAATAATTCATCACATATTAATTAATATTACTTTTCCAGATTAGTTACTAATAGTAATATTTCGTGAATATTCTTATTTTTGTTTTTCCCGAATATACTATTATTATAATATTATAAATTTATTAAAATAGACAAGTTCTCAAATTATTATAATTATCTAATATTACTAATTTCTTATTATAGAATAGTAATCTATTAGTTAATTCCCAAGGGGGAGTATTATTCCGGACTTTAGTATATTCTTTATTAAGATCTGAGTTTATATAATTTACTTATAATATCTTCTCTATTATCCTCAAGTCTTTAATGGGGTTTTTGGTAAAAGTCTCGTCTTGACCGTTTTATATTCCGACTAATACTAGGATTATCTCGAGAGGGAAAATAGTTCTTATCTTTTCGATCTCCTTTATTACTTTTTATATAAGTATGAGTTTATTCTTATATAATAGAATATTAATAATAGTATTCTCCTTATTAGAATAATAGATAATCTGGAAGTGAAATTATAAAAATATATCTATTTATCGAATTTATTATTCGTTTAATAGTCTCTTTATTCTGAAGTATTCAAGTATTTTATAATTTATAATAATTATAAAATGTAATAGACTAGTGAATTCTATTTACTATTCCTTGAATACTAGAATGATTATAAGGAATTCCTTATTATAGATCTCGTAATAGATCTCTATTCCTTAAAGGGCCTTCGAATAAAAGGTAACGGGATATTACTCATTATCTTAAGGGCACTTTTGGGAAATCACACCCGTGATAATTAAGTCCAAGCAGTCAGTCTCGATTCTAATTTCCCGATTATACTAAAAGTAAAGAAATATAAGGACTGATATAAGTATAGTTTTTAGTTAATGGAAAGTATCTAATTATTCCTTATTCAATTCCAGTTTTGATAATTTATCCTTTTCTATTAAATAGTTAAGGGGTCTAGAAATATATTTATATATTTGAATAAACTTTTAATAGAAATTATAGAATTCTAGAAATAATTAAACTTCCTTCTTTATCGAGAATATCTTCCAGTTCCGGATAATAATAGTCTTAATAAAGTTTACTTATATATTATAATCTGATATTATAAAATCTAGAAAGATTATTTTAATAATCTCGAATTTATATTTATAAATATTAATTTATAATCTTATTTCTTAAAACTTTTATAAGACTATTTTAATATATTATTAGTATTCCTTTTTATTTTTGGAAAAGATAAATATATTATTAATATATATTAAATAGAAGTCATTTAGATAATCTATAAGAATAGTATTAATATACTATTAGAATATTACTAGACTATTATATAATCCGAAAAAGAGAATAATCAGTTTAAAAGAATTATATTTTATTCAAAATACTATTTATATTATAGATTCAGGTTCTATTTGAATATAATTAAAGATATATTTTATATTAAACTTTATAAATACTAATAAATTAACTAGTCGATCGAGAATCTTAATAATCAAGAATAGGGAATACTAGTCCTTTTTTATTAAAGTATTGAATTAATAGTAATTAATATAAAAATATAAACTTCTATTCTTCTTTTTTATAAATAGGACTGATAATAAGTATAAGGAATCTAATAGTTTAATAAAACCCTTTTTTAAGTTCTTTACTAGATATTCCCTTATCTTTTCGAATTCCGGGATATTTATTTTATATAAGTAAACTATTATTATAAAAGATTCCAGTCTATTAAATCTCAGTTTATAATTAAATAACCGGGATTAGAGAAGTATATCCGTGACTCTTTTCGAAAAGATACTAATTAGTTTATATAATTAAGAGAATAGAATAGCTTTCAATTTCTTAATTTTAATAGTATTCGAAATTATAATATTACTAAAAGTATTTTATTTCTCTTTATTAAGTGAATATATTATCTTCTTGACTAGAGTATAATATTCTATAAATTGAGTCTTCTTTAATTATTTAAATATAACTATTCATTAAAGGAAAGGCTTATACTTGACTTTTTCTAGAATATAATCAATTTCATTAATAGTTATAGACCCGTTATAATTATTAGTCTCTTTTACACTTATTTGAAATAAGGTAATTCCGATTAAACAAATAGAATTATTATATTAGCTATTAGTATTAAAGGTATTGAGATCTAATTCCTCCTTTTATTATTAATATTCAATCCTTTATATTTAGAGATTACTAAATAGTAATTTAGATTATCTTTCCTTGATTTCTTATTAAGAGTTTATACTTATATTCTTGAGGACTTGAACAGGTATTCTTATTAATTTATCTTTTTATTAGTAATTCTCTTTAAAGAATCGGTCTTATCAATTCGAATCCTATTAGTCCAATTTATAATCTTCTGATTAATAAAAGTAATTCTATTAATAATCCAATAGAATATTATACTTTATAAGTCACTTTCTATTAAATATAAGATTATAAAAGTTAAATTCGATAATAAGGAAGTATTATTGGAATTATTTATATTTATTAAATTCTAGATTCAATTTAATAATCTATTAAATAGTCTTACTAGACTGACTATCAAATTCTTATAAGAAGATCAGTTTCTTGAATTTGTATACTAGTATATATAATATATTTATTAATAAATAAATAAGATTTTAATTAATTAAAGTATAAATATTCATTCCGATATTTACTAGAATACTAAATATCTTAATTTTATTTTCTTAATTTACTTTATAGTTAATAAGAAACTATCTTTTACTAATAAGTTAAATTAAATTAATAGATTTTCAATAAAGATATTATTCTAGATTAGTCACTTCTAGTCCTAGAACTAGACTTTTCCCGAATTATTATCAGAGATTTTATTATCTAATAAGTATTAATATATATTCTTATTATCCAGGTCTTATCTATTATCTCTAAAATCGAACTGGTCTTTCTTAATAAATATAAACTTATTCAAGTCCAGATAGTTCTTCTTCTAATATTCCATTTTACTATATTAGAAATAATATAGATTATCTAATTTCTCAGTCTTATTCTTATTTTCTTAATAGGATAACTTTCTTAATTGAGTAAATATTGAATATATAATAGCGGGAATATCACGGGATCTACTTATATATTATAGACCGGGGATTATATATTAGTAAATAGTTCCAGTTTATTAATTCTTCCGGTTCTATCAGTTTTTAATAAGGAGAAGTCTATTTTCCTATTCTATATACTACTCGGCCAAATCTCTAATTAAATCGAATTTCTTATCTCCTAGACTCTTTAATAGTTCGATATTTATTCTATCTAATAGATTATTATACTAGTTCTCCGGTAATTTATTTAATTTAATTACAAGACAAGTAAAGTCTATTCAAAAGACGAGAAAAGGCTTATTCCTTTATTTAAGTTTTTAATAATTCTCCTTGACTCGTTACTTGACTATTTCCTTACTCTCGTTATAGGCCTGATAAAGGATTTTGAAGATCTATTTAATCTCTATAATTAGAATAACCGAACCGGATTATAGTCTATTATAAATAAAGTCTCTAGAGTCTCCAGTTACTAGTCGAGTTATATAAGTGACCTTGAGAGTATTACTATCAAATTCAAAGGAGTTTTATATTAGTTTATTCTATATATCAAAGGTCCAGTCTTCGATAAGGTAATTGTCCTTTCCCGTAAAGGGAACGGGGTCCTTAATTCTAATAGATTATTAATAATCGAGTAAGTTCTCGATTATATAAATAGAGAGGACCGTGAAGACTTCCCTTTAATTATCCTGTAAAGCTTCTAGAGATTTGTCTCGATTTCTGTACAAATCTATCTATTTTTTCTTCTATTTTATTACCTTTATTTGAACTAGTTATTCCTTTTCTTGGAAGTAGATAATAAAGACCTTATACTCATTATTCCGATTAATAAGTATACGGACCTGGTTAGTAAAATATTTAATATAATTATAGAAGTTCTAACCGGACTCTATCCGCTTATTAACAATTCCTATAAAGTGATTAGCCAGTGTCTAATAGGCCCTTATCTTTTAATCCTATTTTATTACCTTCGAGTATTCCTTTGAGATCTTGTCTTCTAGATTAACGAGTAATATCTCGTTATTATCTCCTGAAATAGTAATCAGATAGTCCTCTCAATACTAGGGATTTGTAATATCGAATTCCTTCTTCTTAATCTTATTCTATTATTATCTCTTATCCTTGGAATCAAAGCGAGTAGACTGGGGAGTATCTTTCTGGAGAGTATTACTCAGTCCAGTCTTATTAATATCCGGCTTATAATAGATATTTATTATAATGGGATATTAGACTAGATTCTAGTCCAAGAATAATAAACTGAAATTAGTAATTATCCTTCCTTATTTAAAATCAGTAGATTAAAACCGATTATCAAATCCTTTATTATTTTGAATCGGTAAAGGGGAGCCGATTATTATCTTACTTTAAGGGGATATTATCTATTCCAGTTAAGGGTCGAACTCCGAGATCAGTTAGGTCGTGAAGGGCGGGAATATTATCTATTCCAGTTAAGGATCGAATTCCGAGATTAACTGGATTGTAGAGAATACTGATTATTCCTTATTTTGAGTCAGTAAAGGATTGACTATTATCCTATTTCGTTTTGAGTCAGTAGATCTGAACCGATTATTAGTGATTAGTAAAGTTGAGCCCAGTCAATTAGTCTCTCCAGAGATTTGTAATTCGAGGAGATTTCAAATATTAAAGATAATATTCTATTATTATTCCTTAAGGATAATCTGAGTCCTTTACTAGGGAATATCTTAATTATCTCTATAGGTTAATATAAGTAAATTTAGTATTATATAATAATAGGATTACTATAAAGGTCAAAGTATAGTATTTAATTAAATCCAAATATAATTGAAAATACTAAATTAAGGAAGTTAAAGGACAAGGGGAACCTTGACCTTTAAGTACAATCTGTCCGCTTAGTATATTTGAGATTGTAATGTTTAATATTATAGTATATATAAAGTGTAATAAGTGTTATAATAGTACTAGTCGTCATATCGCCTATTATAAAATCAGACTATTAAAGGTATTATAAAGAGATTATAAGAGTTTTTATAATTACTTTTATGTTTATAATATTTATAAGAGTATTATAGATATTCGTGATTATAAAAGAGAGTATATTATAAGTCTGGATTTATAGGAATACTAAATCTCTAGATTTATAAAATTATAATTAAATAATTTATAATCCGATTCCTAGATATAAGAAATAATTTATAAGTATATTATCCAATTATTTATAAGTATAAATAACTTATAAAGAGAATAGGATTTAATAATCTTTTATAAAAGATTTATAAAAATATATAACTTTTATATAAGGATAATATTAATTAATAAATTAATTATAAGTAAAAGAATAATCTTATATAAAATGATTATTTTATTTATATTTATTTATAAGATTATAAGAGATTTTATATATAAGGATTTAATCTTTATTTTCAAGAAAGGAGAAAGTATTTAAGGATTTCGAATTAAAAAATCGGGGAATCGAGAAGGTAAAAGGAATTATAATTATTATAATTACGGGAAGTCGTGTGAGTATTACGAGTTCGAAGAAGATTATAGATATATTTATAATAAGAGTGTGAATATAATTAGTAGTTATAATTATTCTTTTATAGATTACTTTATTGGCTTTGAGGATTATTACTATTTCTGATTTTGTTTTTGAATAAAGAAAAATAGATTATAATAGATAAAATAGTTTATTTATCGAATAAGACCTTTTATAATATAAGTATTTTAAAGAGTATTAGTACGAGATTATAATATTATAAACGGGTATATATATGAGTATTATATTACTAATAGTAATAGATATATTAGATTGTTTTCAATTTAGTTTTGACCTCGTGAGTCTATACTATTATATTTAGGATTTATAAATACTTTAATAATACTTTATAAATATCCGCGAGAAAGTATACTATTTAATTAGTATTAAAGAGACTTTCCTCTTTACTAAAAAAGGTCTTAGTGAAGTGAATAGACTATTAGTTAATAATATCTTAAATAGTAGAGTATAATATCTCGTTTATAACTATATAGTTTTGGACTTGGAAGAGGGGGTCAAGTAGTCTAATAGATTGTGAGATATTCATTAGTTAGTATAAAACCTATAATTATAAATATTCTATATAATAGTCGGAGATTTTATTATTTATTAAGACTATATATTATATTAAGGCAATTAAGTCTTTAGGAGAACTAGTATAGAAAGTATAATCGAAGGGGATTATAAGGACTTCCTTAAACAAGGGGGTGTCTGTTTCAAGGACTTGTTTAAGGACAGTGAGGAGTATAAAGGAGTCTATTACCTTTACTGGGTGGGAAGGGCCTATATGAATGAATAGTCGGATATCCGGGCAAGTAATAATTGTTTTAACTATAGGCTTTTACTGGACTAGTTTAGTTAAGGGGGTAGGTATAATACTAGTAGTGATACTAGTATAGGTGACGGGAGGGGTTATAGTTTGGGGACTAGAGCGAGAGACAGGTATAGGCGGTTGGATTACTTGGGAAGGGATAGAGCTAGGATTATTATAGATTTCTTTAATATAGGACTCGAAGTATTTGTTTATAATAGTTATGATTTCAGTATAGAGCTTTGTGAGTGGTTTACGGAAATAGGTAGGGAACTTGCGGATCTTGTCTGATTATATATAAGAGTCCCAGAGATTTGCGATCGGGTAGAAGACCCGTTGGGTATCCGTAGAGCGGACTTTAACTGCCTTTACCAGGTGGGTGAGGTCTTGGGCGAGGGAGTGGGTGGAATATCCAGGATTAGGGGGTATGGAGGGGACTATTCTAGAAGTATAGTATATCTAGAAATGGCCTATAGAGGGCCTATAGGCCAGGGAGGGAGTTTAGAATATGAGTATTCAAGTCGAATAAGCCAGATTACACGTTTAAACACGCGTTTTCCGAGAAAAGTCGATGATGTTTTTTGGTGGGGTTATAGTATAACATATAATAGGAGGCAGGGAACTCGGGTGCATATCACGTGATTGCTGTAGAGCGGATCAAAGATTTGATCTTTGATTTAGGAGATTAATTTATTTGTTTATATTTACTTTTGCGCCTGCTGTGATAGTTTCTTGGTGTGAATTGCGAGTATAAGGTGATTTCGTGGAATGGGTTGCTTTAGTTAAGTAGGCAGGAGTGACAAGTGGGTGTGAATACTGTACAGCGGCACAGAAGGCGTCTCTTGAAAACATATATATACTCCTGGGTAGCTACTAGTTTTATGCTGCGTGCTCAATGATGAGTCGAATCCGGGTGAGGGCTTAAAGGCGGTGTTGGAGGCAGCTGTGAAGCTTCTGAATCCAAGCCTCACGTACCCGAGCCTCATTCTCGCTCGTTCTTACATATTCCTGTGCCGAGACCCCCAGGGTCTAGTGCGGAGGAATCTTGAAGTGTGAGGTTTGGTTTTTGTTGTTGTCAGCTAGCTCTTGTCATCAAACTTTTTTCTATTGTCATTCAATACCTATTCCCTCCGAGCCCGTGATCCTGGACCCAACCTCTCTCTTACTCTCCACTGCAGGCTGGAACAAGATACTTGGACTTGAAACCTTGAACATGAACTCTAACTACTGAGGGCTACGTTGAAGTGAACGAGCGAGCAATGAAATATATTGGTCGACCTCTGAGATGTGGGGTGCGTGGAGTTTCTCTGAGGGAGGTTGGGGGGGGTTATATACCCACTTCAAACTCAAACTCTACACAAAGTCTCATAACTTTAAGGTTTAATGGATTGGTTGTATTCACTTTCTTCCTCCTCCTCCCCCCAAACAACCTTACCCGCTAGGCTTGTGAATCATTAAGTAGTGATGAGTATTTGTATTTGTAGATGATTTTAACATTCTTGCTGGCATTTAAGTTATATAGTCAAGTCAGGTCTCCTAAGTATCTATATAAACACCCCTCAAACCACCATAATTCTTTTAGCAAGCAATTCTTCACCACTACCCACACTTTAATTGCGGCTCTGTTGAGCCTGTCATTTCTCACAACAAGCGATCAACGGTAGGTGCTTGACCTTCAATCCTGGATAGTTTCAATAAAAGAATTGTTAGGTTGAGTTTGAGTAGATAGCATATGGGGGCATTGTTGTTGTCAAGCTCTGCCTATTGTCAAACTCTCCCCCTTGTCATTTAAATTTCCATCCGAGCCCGTGATCCTTAACCCGATATCCTACTGACAGGTCGGGGTTGTGATACTTAAACTCGGAAGCAGCAGGATTTCTATAGCAGCTTCAAATCATAATCTTGAGCGCCTCATGCCGGGACCCGGGCAGGAGAGCTCGGTGGTCCCGGTGGATGTTTGTTACTTCCGGGTAATGCGTGGAGTTTTTTGAGCGGAGTTCTAGGGATTTATATATACCTGTTAAAGACTTTAAATAATAGGTTATATAATTTAAGACCTTAACTGAAAGAGATTGCATTTACCCTCTTCCTCTTGCATATTAAGCACTCTTACCTCGTTTGCTTGTAAGAATCCGGTAATGATAAGGTGTTCTGCATTCACCTACCTTACTTGCTAATATCTAAGTTTTGATAGTCAGGTTAAAGTCAAAGTATATATACCCTCAGAACGCCTCCAAGCCTGTGAGGATGCTTACTTCGCATCCAGCGAAAGAAAGCGAGGTGGTAGCAATGTAGCACTGTATTCCGGTGGGGAGGGACTTGGTTATTTCTCTCTAGCTCGAACTTATTGTGGCTCGATGTGGTGATATATGGCGGAGAGGCAGGATGTACGGTAATAGGGGTGGAGTTGGTGTGTGGTGGTGGTGTTTTGTTGTCAATTCGTGCTTGTTGTCACTTAACCTTTAAATTAAATTTCTTGAACAGAGGATACCACTACCCATCTCGCTAGACTGGATATTGAGGGTTGTAAATGAATTGTGTGAGGACGCGGCGATGTATAGGGAAGTGCTTCAGGTATAACTCCAAGTGGTGGAACAGGAGACCAATTAACCTTGGGTGAATATCAGTTGCATTGCGTGTATTGTTTTGAGAAGGCGGTTGAGGGGTTTATATAAATCTATCATAACTATAACTACCACTACAAAGTCAGAATTTAGAAATCAATGCACGTTTACCTCTCCTCTCTGTCTTGAGCTAGTTTAGCTTGTGAATAATCCGGTAGAGATCATCATGTGTTTCCAATTCACTTCTCCCTTTTCTTAGCGACTAATGGAATGGTCAAGTCGAGGTATATATATAGTTGATTTCGTAGCAGCTGTAAACCTGCAAGGATCTATACTTCGTATCTGGCGAAAGAAGGGCGAGGTGGTAGCACTGTATTACGTAGACAGGAAGTTGGTTATTGCTCTCTAGCACAAGGGTGTTTGACTCGATCTGATGATTTATGGCAGAGAATGTGGTTTTTACGGGGAAAGGGGTGGGGTTGGTGTGATGTGGTGTGTTCGTTGTCAAGGTGCGGTTTTTGTCAATTAACTTTTAAATCTCATGAATATAATACATGATTGCCATCTTACTAAACCAGAGATCGAGGGGTTGTGAATGACTTCTATAAGGAAGCGACTATGTATAAAATCTGAACTTCAAGGTGCTATAGCCGGTCCTCGCAACAGGAGACCGATGAAGCCTCTTTGCCGATTAGCTGCATTGCGTGAGGTTAGTTTGAGAAGATGTGGAGGGGTTTATATACATCTCCATAACTCCAGGTAAGCTGGAGTTCTTGATTGAAGTTTTTAACATGAATATACCTGATTCTCTTCAGGACAGAATCAGGCAGTGACCAAAGAGGCAGAGGTACAGTATACTATTTAAGGACCTCCTTGAGCTCCGTGTTACGTGCTCCTTGTAAGTCCCGCAGAAACGACAATCACCCCATCATTGGGACTTCTCAACTCCAGCACATGAAATGTGCTGCCCTTCTGCACAGAGGTTATTTGGAACTAGAACAATTTGTGCAGATAGCTAGAGGAGTGCAGGTTGAGTTGACTAGGAAATATAATGGGGTTTCTGTTGTCGTCAATTTTGGATTTGTTGTCACTTTGTAAAACCCAGGTTGGTATGACCCCGCAGCGTTTCCCCCTCGTATAAAAAGAGATTGTCTTTCTTGCTCAAAACGCAGAGTTTCATATCTTGAAAAATAAATATTGGTCTCGGCCTGATCATATTGATAGGTCTTCTGGTTGCGAGGAAACCGACCCTGCTGGTGGAGGCAACGTTTGTGCTTGATGCTTATGAAAGTCTTGAGGTAGCTATATGCTTATATACAAGTTTTGGGCGGATCTAGCTAATTATTATATAATTGATACATGTACTGGAGCTCGATTAGTTTGGTCAGATTCATAGCCATACTTGACAACTTCATGTCGCATTTCAAGTACTCTTCCTTGCTATGTCATTCTGTGCTCATTAGTCTTGGGGGGGTAGTTTAATGCACCGCCATTCTGGTTGCGTAACTTCTTAAGCGGGGAATCGATCACCACTTCGAAAATTTCTATAAATTTCTAACCTTTTCGAAGATTTGGATCTTTTGGTAGCAATGGAATGTGGAAGGAGAGAGTTACTCGAGGGCTTCTCAAGACCGGCTGCTACTCTAAAGCAGAATACTATCGTCGATTTCATTGCCTTTAGTCGTTCTGCCCTGTTACATTCCTGGGTTTCAGACATTCCAGGGGGGTAAATTGAAGTAGATGGAAGTTTTCTGTTGTCAATTTGTTGTTTGTTGTCAAATTCTGATCTTCGAAATTTGGATAAAGATTTTCAGAATGCCACAAAAGATGGCCCCCACTTCCAATGCGTAGGGATTGAAAAGGGGTTATATTATAAATGCGTGCTACATAATGCATGGGGAAGAGAGTGGGACGTACGAAGGCCGAAGACCGATCATCGATAGAAGTCAGAGTAGTATGTGTGGTTTTATTGCTCTGCCGTGGAAGCAAGTTTATATATTCTGGTTGCAAGGGTTGAGGATGCGAGGAATTACCTCTTCAGGATAGCACAACGCCGCATGTATTTACGATTCAAATTCGTTAGTGGAGAGTGATACCTCTGAGACATTCACTTGCTTCTCTAGATTTATGAAGAGCATATTCACTCATCTTGAATCTAAGATGGTGCAAGGCATGCATTTCTCTCAGATTTTGCCTCGGAGAGGTCTATATATTCCACACCACCCCACCGGCCTTACATCATTCGCGAATCCTATCAAAGAGCTTAAGGAGTCATTAAGAGAATCGAGAGAATTTAGAAGCCGTGTCTAAATCGCGGATATGAGATTATAGCTCTCGATTCTTCCATCGCTTAATTACACCATGTCGGCCAGTACCACTCAAGTATGTGTCATGAAGGCAAGGGAGGAAGTGAGGTGGTGTTGTTGTCAACTGTATTATTACTGTCAATTTCCAAAATAGGAACTATAAAGAAAGCCCAGGAATATTTTCTTTGACTTCAGGATGCCAAGAAAAGACAGTGTGGATATGAGAAGGCTATCATAAGTACAAAAAGATCCCTCCCATGTGTATACACTCTTTTACACTTGGTGTCCTTCTCAGATATCATTTCATGTAATAGCAATGCAAAATCAAGTCATAAACAAATAGACTCCGAAGAGATTGTCGCCATCTGTTGGCAAATACGTAAAACTTTTACACGAATTGTGACCAGAAGTTGTTAGGATTTCAAGGAAAGTTCAAATCTCTCATTTTGAGGCGGTGCGTCAATTACACAAAAATTAGAGCTTATAATTCCCTCAGCTAGTATTATCAAAATCTAATCTAAAAACCCGGGGAAATTATTCTCAAAGTGCGTGTCCCAGCCCGGGACGTCCTCCCACAGCGGGAGGGGCAGGCTGAGGACAAGAGTTCTGTGTATATCGGGATAGCGTTAAAAAATCTGTCTGAGCGAAATGGCAACAAAGAGATATACGACAATGACTTATAGCTCGTTGCAAGGAGGCAGACTGGGGCATGGATATGGGTATACCTATGGGTAATCCGGAGTTTCTGGATGGATTACTATCCAGAGAGGTTAATCTGGATAGGATATCCATTACTAGAGAGTGATAATATACCCGGATATCTATATATATCTTGTAAAGGAATATTTTATATAAATATACCTACTAGTGGCCTATTAACTGGTTCTAAGATCTTACCTTCTATACTAAATTTGATCTTCTTCTCGTTCTTGTCCTTATCTAGTATTCCCTAATTTCTCAAGTATAATATATATTATATATTCTTACTTGTAATCCTTATTCTCTTCTTTAATACCAAGTTACCAGTTATACTAAATATATATTCGGAAGGAGTAGAGATAGTAGGAATCATGAAGTAATTGTATATAATTTAATAGATAATTGGGAAGAAGTATTACTTTGATTATATATAGAATTATAGGACTTCCGGTTTCGTATCTCGTGACAGAACTGGCTCTATAAGCCACTGCTTAATCTCGTCACTTGATACTATAGATACTTGTAAGAGGATTATTATATATTTATCCTATTTATATAAAGGATCCTCTCTCCAGGACTCTTGATTTGAAGGTTCCGGTATAGGTATTCGACTATCAAATGTATTAATCGTATTATTTTCTACTTATTGGTATACGAGTTCAGTTAAGCCTATACTTCTCTTCTTGTATTAAGAGAATGTATACTGAAAGTGATTCTTTACTAGCTTATAATCCCGTATATCTACACCTCTATCTGCCTTAAAGAGATATATTAAAGTCTCTAATTTATACTATAGATCTGTAATAATTATCACGAAAGAGTACTATATTATAATAGCCTTTTTGTAGTAGTCGGAAATAATAGAGTAAGCTATTTTCGTAATAACCTTGAGGATAGATTATATATCTTGAGCTTACCAAAAATTATCTTTGGATATAAAGGTAATTCGGAATAGTATTATGGAGAGTAGAGTATTTGTTAATTTGAGATTAAATAGTTAGATATCTGAAGATATTGAAAAATATAATTATTTCTTTTAATATATTCTAATTATTATTTATTAAAATAAGATTTGCTTTTATAGACTTATCCCACTTCTATATACTTAAAATAATCCGAATTATAGACTTTATATCTAGATAAATAACTAATATCTTATCTGTTAAGTTCTATTATATAAGTATATTATAAACTAGATCTTTGTATTTAATATCGAGGATAATATATATATTCTTAAGTTAAGAATAAGGAAGTTTCCGGAACTTGAAGATAATAATAAGGCTTCGGAATTTGTAGAAGACGGAATATTCGGAGATAGGAGAAAGAGGTATTTTATTATTCTTATAGTAATAATCGGAATAGTACTCTCGTGATTCTGTTTTAATAGACTTGAGGGTTAAAGAGAAGAAGATTAGTTAGAATTATTTATTTAATAGAGAAAATTGTATCCTGATTACTTTATATAATAGTATAAAAATATATAAGAGAAAGAGTAAATAGAGTACTTTAATTCTCTAACTAGTAAACGCGTCTTTTTTATCTACTTGGATTATAATATTATATATATATATATATAATAATATATATTTTTATTCTTATAATTGAATATATAATAAAATTGTACTTAATTGATATATTCTATAATATTCTATTATTCTATAATTATTACTTTAAACTTGTTTAATATTAAATTATTTGGGGATATATTATCTCGTATAATAGAGATAATAGAATAAGTAATCTATAATCAATTAGTAATTTCGATTAGCTTTTTTATAAGATATTGTCTATTATAGACCGGTTCTGTAAACTCGAGTATATTAAGAAGTATATTATATATATACTTCTCTTTTATTTAATAATATCTAATAATTATTATATAGTCTAATTTATTATTTCCTGTTCAAATATTAGTTATTAATATAATCCTCCCTTTTAACTGAATATATTCCTGAAACTTGTTAAATTATATACTCTCTCCAGTTTTATATTATATCTTGAGATCTCGTATAAGGGTTCTTCGGGATATTTATTTCGTAATTAGAGAAAGGAATAAAAAGAGTTTACGGGTCTTAAACTAATTGATAATTTAGAAAGAGAGATTATTCTTAATAATAAATTTAAGAAGAAGAACTCGATATTACTTATTATATATTTAGTAATTAATAGATATTTCTAAGAGAGTTGACTGGATTCCTGTCTTAATAATATACTATCTAAGAAGCTCTTTCTCTTCTGATTCAGAAATGGGAATACTTATATAGTATTTCCGATAGTGAATCTTGTAGTTATTCGTTTTATAGAGTATATAATTGATAATCTTCTTAAAGTTATAACTATCTTGTATATATTTAATAGTTATCTTATTATACTATTCCTCTATTATATAGCGAGTATATAGCGGATATAAATCTCTGAATATATAGTTCTATATAGACTTTAGAGTTGGAGCTCTCTATCTCGCGGCTATACGGGAATGTCAATTAGATAGTAATATAGACTGAACAGTTACTGTACTAGTAGTTACTCTAGAACGTTTCAGTAATATTTCCCGAGGTGCAAGTATTACTGGAAGAGTTGGTAGAGGTGTTACACGGAAGTCTAATGCTTATTGGTTATATTACGCTATTATAGAGATCGATTATGGGTATTGTGGGAGGAGAGGAAGTATAAGGAGAGGATACTGAAAATAGCTTCATTTTTTGGGTACGGGAAAAGCTAAATCCAGTCCTCTGATTGGCTAGAACTAGTTACATGACCCTTTACCCGAATAAACCACCTATCCAGCTCGATTCCTGGATATCTATCCAGAAGGATATATCCGGATGGGTATCTATCCGCTATAGGCCGTGGATCTCACCGGGTATATCCATGCCCCAGTCTGTAAGGAGGAGTGTTATTATTAAGTAAATCTAAGCAACTTGAGTGTAGCGAGACATAAAGTACCTTGGTAACCCAACCCGTTTATACCGGCCTCTACCTGAGTCTTTACAACCCGCTACCTTGGTCTCGACAATCGCCAACTCTTCCTCACACATACGGAAATACATTTTCTGATTAAATTGTGCTGAACGATGTGTCGCGGTAAATACGCTCGACTTCCTCCCAAATTTTGAAGTGCATGCTCGGATGTCCTCATTGCATTCATGGGTAGGACTTGGGAAGCTTCGCTAGCCCACCTTCCCCCTTTTTGGATCTCGCTTAAGGAATAGAGGTACGCCAAGCCAGGCTTCTCGCATGACCATACCTAATCAAGCTACACTTAAACACTATAATATAACCATACTCTTTCTTAATACTAAGCAATGAGGTTCGACTTGCATTCTACATATCCCATCGGCGCTGGCATCATTTCACCGAGTACCAAGAAAATTTCATGCCAAATTAGTCTACTGCTTGGCAACAATCTTCACATACGTAACTAGACCTCTTATCCAACTGTGCTCGGAGCTTCCCTTTTACTACTCTATTAATCCGAGACTTTGAACAAACGTAATAGATGGCTCGCCCTAAATGATTAAAATATCAAATCCGAAACTAGGGTTGCACGAATGGAAAGTCGGGTTTTCAGAAGTGATGGCAATCCGCCCCAGAGCATAGATCGTATCTGGTGTTTCATTTGAGGGTTAATACAACCTTATGGGCTCCATTTCAGTTGCGTGCATTATACGACAACGAGGGTGCACTTTCTTGTAGCGCATAGAGAGTGTTCTCGCGCATATCAGTTCTTGAACTTTCTGGCGGCGCATTCGGCGATGCTGAGCTCATGCAGAACAACAATTGGTTCTTGTACAGACTATTAATCAAATTAGATAATCTGCCGATTTCTCTATATTACGTCTTTGTCATACCGCGACGGCCATCCGTGACTGCTGCGGGCCAACTTCCATCCTCCTTTTCAATTTTCTTGATTTCCATGTATGGCGTCGACTTAGACAGAGAGAATCTGCTAGACCCAGATTGTTACTGCGAACAGAACCATCCCTGTCTCGGGAATTCTCACTATCACTCTCTGTGTAACTCAGATGACGTTCGGTCTTGCGCCATTAGCAGTCGCAGAGACTGGATTCACACAGTTGAGGAACATAGAACCTCTCCTTTTTGAGCCATCGTAAGTAAAGAGGACTTGAACATCAAGAATCTATCTACCAGGCTCAAAAGCTCATTTCTTCCCAGCCACAGGCCTAACCATAAAGCACTCTATAAACTCCTTCTCCTGATTCACCCCCTCCTTTCCTTCTAGCGAGACCACCAACCTCTCCGTCTCCTCAAACCCATAATGCTCATAAATCGGTTTTCCGTCCGGGCTAGCCTCTAGATATGCTTCCGTTCCCTCCTCATCGGCCTTCTGGATCCCCCACCTCAACAACATCCCTGCAGCACCCTTCCCCTGCTCCTCAGGCCTCGTCGCTAGAAACTCAAGGTACCAATGCTTCCTCCCCTTCATAATCCTTTCATGTCCCGTCAACAAGTTCTCGAAAAAGCGATTCGCAATTTCAACATCGCTTCCTTCAGGCCAAGTAGGGAGAGATGTGTCGACAATTGCAGCGGGGGAGACCCATTTACACCAAGAGATTATCTTGGACGGAGTGGGGGAAGAGGGGTCAATGATGCAGAGGAGCCTTGCGTTGGGGTCCTTGAAATCTGAGAGGGTATGCACGCGCCACCATTCTCTTGAAGCATCGTTGCGAGGGAAAGCGAGTAGTGAGACAGCGTCATTTTGGAAGGCGGAGAAGTAGATTTCTGTCAATTGGTCGACATCTTCTACTGTTGCTGGCCTGAGGGTGAAAGTCATGATGATTAGATGTGCTGGTGCCTGAGACTCAAATTCCTTATCTTAGTCGGGCAAGTGATTCTTTTTGAAGTGGTGGTAATTATGAGTTTTAAAGAGCGACAATTAGTGAGTACATCCGAAGAGGTTGGTTTTAGGGGGGCGTTGAGTAGCTCGTTTAAAAATAGCGCTACGGAGCCCCTAATGCAACATGTTTGTCAGCGTACAGGGGCAAAAATACCCTTTTCAGAAGGTGCTTGCGGCAAGTGACTCAACCTTACACAAACTGCACAATGTCAACAAGCTTCAGCAAATCAATAGCATTATGACAAATTGAGGATATATTGTTGCAGAAAGCGAGTCTTGAGCTCAGTCATGTGAGCAGAATGTCATTAACGACGAACGAAATGGATCCCCTCTAGTTCGCACGTGGCTAGAAAAGGTTACCTCCCGAATATCGATGATTCAACGCTCTCAAACACGAGTGCACGACTTCAATTCTCCAATTACTTATTCACCTTCGATGCTACAAGAATGAGCATATACACAGAACTTGCTCAATATGGCAGAGGGACACAATGATTGTGCCTGGTTGTCAAGAAGGTATAAAAAAAACGGTACTACGAATTCTGGAGTCCGCCAACGTCGAAGCCCGAAGTTTTGCATGGGCTTGCTCAGAAGCTTCGTCGCTCCAGCCGAGATCCCGCTGCTCGGCGTATGATAGAAGTATGAAAGCCAGAAGCTCGTTTTCAGTCATCAATGAGATCATTGATCAGGCCGAGTACAAGTTATATTCGATATCGACATCCTGCATGATTATGTCACTAGTATACTCGCTGCTCATGGAATTATTTTCAGATCCCTCTTCTTGTGGTGGAGGACTTGAGTGTTTGCTTCTCGAGACGGAATGCGTAGCTTGAGCCGAAACCTCGCCGACACGGACAGCTCTTGCGCCGTATTGTAGTAACAATTGAGATATGTGCTCGTTTTTTGCTTTCCTGCTGGGCGTTCGATCTTGGCCACGATCAAATCGCTCAATACCCCTCGCTTGAATCCCAGATTCGATAAGATCGAGAGGGCCATATCCATGAACGTAAGAAAAGTTCTCGAGGATGGTGTTTCCTTCCCATTTTAATCCATCGGCGTCTCCAGTACTATTTGGATCTGCCCCAGTAGCTAGTAGCTGGGCTACGACGTTCGGTTGCCCAGAGAACACGGCGATTTGCAGTGGTGTTACGAAGTATCCGGTACCATTTGGATCAGCACCGCGTTCCAGCAGCCGTTTGACTATGCAGTCACCTTGCTTTTCCCCAGTCGAAAGACATTCTTCACACTTATAATGAGATCCGACATGAGCAATCAAGACTTTCGATGGGTTAAATACCCCCTTTCCAAGCATTAAGAGAAGTCGGGGGTCTTCCATTCGGTAGAATGCAAGCTGGGCAAAGATTTCGATGAAAGAGCAATTAAACTCATATCGCTGGTCATCCGCGGCTTCGTTGTAAAAATAGTCATCGGTCAGAGATAAGCTGAGGATATGATGACTGCTGAATATAGTTGTAAGATCACATCTCTCGACGTAGTATTCCACGAGGTCTGGATATTCATAGCAACACATAAATACCAAGATTAAGAGGCGGAAAGCGTCAGTATCCGTCCACTGGTTATCCAATCCACTGCACCAGGCTTCGCTAATATTATAAGATGTCCGGGACTTATGTAATTCTGAAAGATGATACCTCGCACCATAACAGAAGGCGGAAAATATATCCTCGGAATTCACAAGGTGTAGAACGTAATCAGCCACAAGTCTCCACGTCTGATCAATGAGGCATTCGGACCTGTGGGGAAACCATTTCGGGCGCTTGCATAGAAGTCTTTGGGTGACTATAAGAGAGTAAAGAGCAAAGTTGTCCCACCATTTCTTCTTTTCTATCCCCCACACGATGTGATCACTCCGGACTTCAATAGCGGCCATAAGGATATCCTTGAAAAGCTGCATGCAGTGGCTTTCGTTCGATATGAAAAACTCAGTTACTGGCCCAGTTGAGATACGTGAGGATGTAAGGTACTCGAGAACCGTGTAATGTGCGAAAGCCACAGTCGGAAATATGACTCCCTCGCGACCTCCCCACGCGTTTATAATGAACCTCTCCTCGTCCCGAATATCTATCAGACAGCCACATTGTTCTCGTAAGGCCTCTCTATCAAATAACTCGCCGTTTGGATTACCACCTAGAGTAAGCATACTGTATTTGCTCTGGCCCAGTCACGAATTCGGCCAGTCACGAATTTTTTAATAACTTCTTAAATTTATAAGTTATTTAAATAATCTTTTTATATTTGAGTAGAGCTTAACTTTTATTATTAGATTTATTATAATTAAGTCTAAAAATAGAACTTTTTCATTAAGATATATTACATTTTATATAAATAAGCCTTTTTTAAAGTATTAAATATAAATTATTTAAATTCTATTAATATATTATAAAAAAATTATATTTAAATAATTTCATTAAAATACTATTAAAATATTGAAATATTTTTAAAAATGCTTTTATAGCTATTTAACAATTTGATTTTAAAGTACGTGACTTAGAAATTAAACGAAAAATTCGTGACTGGCAAATGTTCTATTCGTGAATACAAAATCGCTATACAAAATTCGCGAATGGCATGGTGCCATTCGTGAATGGGAGGCATTCGTGACTGGTCCAGAAGATATTCAATCGCCTGGAGGAGGCAATCGCAAGATATGTTGTTATATTCCATGAACATCGCCTTGCTGAGATCGACGTCAAGTATGCCGTTCAAATGCATCCAGAGGAAGGCGTGACGAACGAAGGTCTTTGATTCTACGGGAATGGCCAGGAAGACCCTCTGATAGGTTTCGTCCAATGTCTTGGGCAGGCTCTTCAAAGCTCTTCGGATAACGGAACTTACACATCTCAAGCGTTGAAGCTCGTGGAGCTGACACGCCGCCTAGCGAAACCTAAGAGGCTCTCAGCATTACAGCAAGCAAGACGGTCTAGTTTGGACATGGAGAACTCACATTCCTTTGGCACCTAATGCCAAAGCTTCTTGAGTCTCTTCTAGTAGCTTCGGTTCCCACCGACGGAATTTAGGGTTCGACAGCATAGAAGCCTGCAAAAAATGCTTGATATCTGTGGTGACTTCTTCATTCGACATTGAAATAGATTCGGAAAACTCCTGTAAAACCTGCTCAATGTCGATATAGAGACGGCTTGTAACGAGAAGTTGAATTTTGTTGAATCGTGCATCGGTCGCTAGATCACGCAGGACTCTCAACGTGTCACCGCGTGGCTTGCTCTCGTCAATAGCATCAGCAATGAGGTAAGCTTTATCGTAACCCTGAAGGACTGCCTCGAGACAACCTAGTAGTTCGATAAGATTTGGCTCTCGGCCGTCTTTATAGAGTTGGAATAGTGACATAGGGATGCGTTCGGCTTGGCGGCAGAGTTGATCGAGAAACCATTTTAATATAGGCACAGCTTCCTCTTGGTTATGCCCAAAGTAGCAGTAGTAATATGCAAGACCGTACTTCTGGCCGCGAGGAATTTTGCAACGCTGAATAACTTCTATTAGGTGAGAAGCCAGGATGGTCTTACCCGCTCCTGGTATACCGTAGATCCAGAGGCAGCGATGTTTCGCGTTAATAAAGTTTTCCCATTCGGGGAAGCAGAGGATCCAATCGCCTGTCCTAGACTCGTATTGGGAGCAAGCCCGATTATGGATAGGTGATGCATCTGTCTGCCGTAGCCAGGTGTAGACTTTGCCACGCTGGTCCTCTACAAAGGCACGTTAATCCCAGTGAAATAATTTCCTAACAGATATTGCTTACCATCGAGAATAGCATGTATTTCTTTTGTTTCCTGTCTAATCTTCTTGATATCCTGATAGTGGTCGATAGTAAGAGCGAGGCTGATTGTTGCCTTAAAGAGCGAGATCTCCTGCAGGATTCTTTTCGCCTTCTCTTGTTTGAAAGGCCAGGACAATGTGGTTAGAAGTTCCTTCAACTTCTGCTTCGATCCAGAAAGAGGCTTCACGAGCGGAGGGAATAACTTCTCCAGCTCGCTGATGGAACTCGCGCACCCTTTGATTGGCCCTTCGTCCTGAAGTAAGGTGTCGAAAATGCTCTGGTTGCCATGTTTGGAATCCATTTCTGTCAAGAATTGAAGGTTGTCAAGGAGTACTTTCAAGGCTGTTATCTCCATTAGAATGACACGAAGGTCAGAGGGAGCATCCTTTGCGGCCCGAATGTAGAACCTGCAGAGCCCGATCACTCCTTCGGCCAGCTGAAAGAGTGCGTCCAGGCTGGCGGTGCTGTTGATAGGGTCCATGCTGTATTTTTGAGAAGACTGCCTGGCGATTAAATATAGTTATGGAAGAGGACTCACAGCCGTCGCTTTGGCAGATGTGACGAGAATCACGAGACGGAGTCGACAAGACTTGCGAGACTGATCAGATAAGTCTGTATTTTAGCGAGCGCCAGCCAACTACGGTAGCCGAGATAGAAGAAATGGTCCTAGAAGAATGGGCAAGAATACCAACAGACTTAGGATTAATTTTCCCTTTCGCTGGTTCCGTTTTAGTCTACGAATGTGAGCGAGTGCTGCTTTAACCTAAGCTGAGGGTGAGCATGCCGGAGCAGAGCCTGAGGCATTCTGCCCACACCCTGAGACAGCCTAGCCTGCAAACCAGAATCTCCTACCGAGCTGCGCCGAGCAAACGAGAACTAACCGAGATCCATAGTCAATGCACACCCACAGTCACTGCACACCCTATTTTTACAGGACCACCCGAACTTAAATAATTAATTTAAAAATAACCATATAACCAATTGGGCTAAAAATGAAAATATAAAGTGATTAAAGTAAGTATATTAGATTGACTAACTAGGATTTTTCATTTTCGAAGATACTGTGATAGAATAATCTGCTTCCCTGTCCTAGTCTATTGTAGCACTATCCTCACTTCCTCCTCCGGTTCTTTAATTATAATCTGTTCCTCTGACCCCAAACTAGCTAGAATCGTTAAACCAATCCGTAATATAATTATTCGAGAAGGTTTGGCCTTTTTAGTAGCTTTTGCGGTCTCTATAGTCTCTTTCTTGACTGTCGCAATTGCTTTACGGGTATTCGCCCGATCTAAAATCCCCTGGTTATATTCCTCAAGCCTCACCTGCTTGTTAATGGCCTGTTACTCTGCTTTCCGATACTTTTCCTCGACTGCTAAGGCTTCTTTAATAGCTTTAGTAATAGCTTTCTCTTCCTTCTCCTTCTCTTTTTCCAATTTCTCCTTCTTAACTAATTCTAGTTTCTCAGTCTCCCGGGCCTATATAACTAGTACTTCCTTTATTCCAAAGAATTGGGCCCTATCTGAAGGCTCACTAACTAGATTAAGCTTCTTCCTCTAATATCTCTTCTTCTATTCTATTTATAAAACTTCCTTTAATCTATTCGCGTGGTATTCTGTAATTAAAGTGCGAGTTATATTTGTCTTATTCGCTTTAATAAGCTTATAAAAGACTAACTTTAATAGAATTCCATTATAGAACTTTGAGAATTACCTTATATATTTTACTATATAAGAAGTGACTATTTCATATTCAGAATTATTCAAAGAAGATATATTAGAATAAGGGAATATAATAATATCTAGAATAATATTTGATTTCATTAATCAGATTCTATATTTTACAAAGATTAAATAGATATTTTATTCAATTATAGAGTTATTTCAAATAGTCTTAAAAGTCAATCAAAATATATATTTAGTAAAGGATACTAAACTTTCACTTTTCTCTATAACTTTATCTAGCTCGGTTATATAATAAGTTAAAAGTGAGAGGAAGTAACCGATATTGAGAGACTGTAATTACTATATCGAGTAAGGAGATAAAATGAGAAGGAGAATCTTGAGACAATTACAAGTAGTAATAAATTCCATATTAATATGACTTGAATACCCGTTAATAATTAAGAGATATCGGCCATATTCTGCTTTTACTCGTGTAATAGGATCAAAAATATTAATTAAATATACTATACTAAATGTATTAGAAGACTATCTATTTATTAAAGATATAAAATAAGTATACTATTTCTTATTCAAATCCTCTAATCAAGTATCTTAAAGGTCTCCTGAAATTCCCTTATAAATAAGAGTAAATAGGAGGACTATTCCGTTAGTATAGATATTCGTTAATAAACTGATAAATTCTCTGGAATTATTTTGAATTACTAATATAATTCGATTACTATTATATAATTTTTTGGTTATAATATATTTTAAAGTATATACTAAATTAATCAGAAATCCTTTCTCGTTCTAATTATATATATTTCCGATTATAATATTATAGTTATTAATTACTTTAATTAATTAAGTGAAGAGGAGGTATATTAGTTAGATTTATTTATAAAAAAATATAAGGAATTAGAATAATATTAAAATCAGATAATACCAAATCAAAGAAGTATTTAATATAGGACCTATATTCAGATTTAATATATAGATTATCTATATTATATAAATAAAGACTCTTGAGATAATTAGAGTAATACTTGACAAAATGGATAGTCTAGTTCTTATATATATATTATTCAATTATCTCTTCTATAAAGTTCTTGATAATATGAGTAATAGAAGGTATTCCCCGAATAGTAAACTTATTAATCTGATTAATAAGAGCTTTTTCTTGGATATCTGTAAGGAATTTATAGTAAAGGGAGATAGTCTTCTAATAGGAGATATAAAGACCTAAAAATCTTTATATTAATATTATATATATAAGACTATATTTTTCAGATACCTGATAATAATTAGGAAGTAATTGGGTATTTAGCTTATTAATAGTTTTCTCTATATCTTCTTTATTGATTATTTTGTCGAATTTTGAAGGTGGGGAAGTAATTAAAATGGGAGTGTACATTGACTGTGGGTGTGCATTGACTATGGATCTCGGTTAACCTTTTAGCAATGAACTGGCAGGGTTCTGTATCAGTAAAGTTAATCGTAGCGATTTAGTTGCATCGTTTTTACATTCACAGAAGAGCTTTACGCACGAGAGAAAAAGGAAGTTCATCCGATCTTCTGTCTTGTTTGATCTACGTCGCAAACATCGTAAATGCACGTCGTCTGTTCTGGTTCTGGAAGGTCGCCAAGTTTCATTTGTTTTGCGTTGAAACGCCCGTGGCGCAATTTGCCGAGTTGTTTGTGTAACCCCAATTAGGGTCCTTACACGCTGAAACAAACGCTGTCGCCGCGTTACCCGTTTGGCCGAGTTTCTCCACGCGCCCTGTTTGCTCGCTGAAAGGAGAGGGGACGGATCGGACATTTTTTGATGACAGTTTGCGGGGATTAGTTAGCGCATCTTCGTGTCTATCAAACACCCGCCCCTTCCGGGTAGGTCATCCTTGGTCACTGGAAGCCTCTATGCTCTGGGTTACTTGAAACATAATGAGAGATAAGGGATAGTTTGCAGACGCTGCCCCGCTCAATTTACGCACATGAGGAGGTGGGATGTCCAGGGTATAGTGAGAGCCTTTTCAGAGAATCATTCTTATAGGCATTGTGCACTGGCGGTAATTCTTAAAACACCTTTCAGAACGGTACAACGGAAGCCCGGTAGAAAATTCGCTGCGCTGTCTCTGCGATTCAATCATTCCACCTGATATATATCGTACAATTGTACACTACTCAATTTTTCTTCCTCTTTTTTACGGCAAAAAAGTGAAGATCATGGCCGAGCCTCAGCAAATGTCCCGGGATCAGGCACGTAAACATGTCGAGGCAATAGCGGAGAAAGCTATGTATTTTGATGAAGATGAGTTCAGTCTCCTGAGTACAAAAGCTCAGAATGCTATCAGACAAGGGCGTAAATGGATGGAAACATGCGGTAACATGACGGAAAGGTAAGTACTTCTTGTTACTCTTTTAGGAAATAAAACAAAATACTTGAAGGAGTTCGTCGTTGACCGCAAGTGTCTACAGTATTTCAATAGGCAATTACTCTCAAGATGGCCGATTCATTCACGAATTGATCCAAAATGCCGACGATAAAGGATTTCAAACGGCCAGAAAGAGAGGGAATGATTCCTATATCAAATTTACGATTAATCCTCATTGTATTGTGGTCGATTCGAGCCAAGACGGCTTCACTGCGGGCGACGTTGACAGCATCTGCGACGTAAGCAACAGCAAGAAAAAATCTGACTGCGACAAAATTGGCGAGAAGGGTATGGGATTCAAGTCCGTGTTCAAGGTTGCGTGGAAAGTGCAAATCCAGTCAGGTCCATTCTCCTTCTTCATCAGACATCGCCCAGAGGATCCTAACTGGAATATGACTATACCGATATACGAAGATTCAACGGCACTTGAGGATCACACAGTGACAAGGATAACACTTCACCTACACGAGTATATCTCTCTGCAGGATATCCATGGCCACTTCGTTCACCTGCCCTTCAAGTCGCTCCTGTTTCTGAGGAATCTCAAAAAGATCCAGGTTGTTGACAATTGGTCGGCCTTGGCTCAGAATATTTGCACTTGGACAACAAACCGAGGTGCAAAAGAAAACAAATCGGAGCTGATCACAATTACCGAAGAACGGAGCCAGATGCGCCCAGGGAAGCACCTTTTTCAGATCTTCAGAAAAGATGCATTACACCTGCCAGAAGACAAACTTCGATCGAACGTGGACCAGACACGAGTGGAACTTGCATTTCCAATTTATGAGGATCATTTGCCAAGAATTGAAGGTCAAGAGGTGTACGCATTTTTACCACTCAAGGATTTTGGGTTCAATGTAACGTGGTGCAATTCCACCCCGAGACACAGATACTTATTTCTCTAGTTCTTGATCCAAGCCGACTTTATTACGCAAGTTAGCAGGCAAGATGTCATCGAGTCAGCAAGAAATAGAGAACTCCTCCGTAGAATCGCTGCAACATTCCAAGAAGCCGTTGTGCATTTCTCCAGTGACGGCTCCCCGCAGTTCGACAAGCTCCAATACCAGTGGACGAGATATGTTTCAGAGGCATTTGTCTCTGATAGTTTTTGGCGTCAATTATCGGAAGACATCAAGACAGTTTTGAGAGAAACAAAATGCTTGAAGTCATGGAGCCCAGGCCCTCTGAAATTCCCCCAAGAGCTCAAAATTGTCGGAGAAACCGCCTTAGATGGAGATGAGCCGCCTCAACCACTGCTCGCAGATGCGGAGGATCAGACATATCTCGCCCCGGACTATCAATCAGAGAATGCTATCGTCTATCTTGGACATATTGGAGTCCGCCACCAGGGAATGCCAGATATTATTCAAAGACTCGAAAGCGATGTTGCGGCGGGCACCCAATCCAGAATGAAAAGAACAGCCAATGATAGCGATTGGCATCAACGCATGGCAAAACTACTGCTTACAGTATTTACCGAGGACGAAAACAACAAATTCCAAGACCCAGTTCGAAAATTAAGACTGCTACCAGTGCGAAATGGGCAAGATATTGTGTGGGCATCGTGTACGCAAGGCCCGGTTTACTTCCCAGGGAACGGCGAAGCTCCAATCCCCACTGATATTGGACTCAAACTCGTTGACCCTGCAGCTGTTCAGAACCAGTTTCGGCGAGAATTGTTTCGTCATCTCGGGGTAGATCACTGTCCTTCTCAGAAAGCAATAGAGCATATCCATCTCCAGTACACAAAAACCGGAACAGGAGGGGGGTCCTCTTCCCTCGCTCATCTCCAATATCTTTACTGGAATACTTGTACCACCAGCACCAAGAGCACCTACAAATGGCCATCATATCTATGGGTGTACGACCAAAGAGGGAGCCAAGTCCGTCCATCTGTTGAAGATATTTACTTTCAGTCCACCGAAGAATATAGTGCGCAAGCGCTCCTGGGAGACTGCCCGAGTCCTCAAGAGTCCAAATCGGACTTTATTGTTCATTTTATTCACCCAGACTATTTGAAGATATGTCAGAGCCGTTCAGGAGAGATCAACTTCAAGTCGTGGCTTTCCAAGTATGTTGGAGTCAAGGAAAAGATCCGGCTGACTAAACGGGGCAATAAAGCAAAGCTGTCAGATGAAGTCCTCTATGTGTGTGATAGTCATCCGGATAAAGTTGTTGGAATGCTGAAGAAACACTGGTCCGGATCGCCCCCCGTCTCAGACATTGAAGGCTTGGCTGCGATATCACAGAAGTTTGTCCCCACTTTGGCAGGATATCTTCAACGGCTGCAGAAAACCTATCTGCCATTGCCATATTTGATTCAGAGAGCCAGTGAATTTGGAGTCAACGAAAGCTTCGACTTTCTCAAAATGCCGCTGGAGCTTACTGACGAGTCTATCTCGGCTTGGAGATTCTTAAACCAGCTGCATGTCGGTATCGAACCAGATCTCGGCTTCTATCTTAGTATCCTTCGCGAAATTGTCGATGAAAATAATGGAAAGACAATTTCGATGCTAGAAGATCCTGTCCTCGATGCATATACTGCCATTTCACGGCATGGTACAACGCCTGAACACGTCATCAAGATACGGTAAGCAACTTGCACATTTGAAATACAGTTGCTAATATCACTTAGAGAAGTCTTTGCATCGAATGAGCTATTTCTAGTTCCTGAGAATTCAAGATTTGTTGTGGCTGAGGGAGGTATGTGGACGGGGACGAGCTCCTGTGTCTGGAACGGGCCATCAGTGATGAGACTTAAAATTGTATTGGCTGATTCACAGCGATATCTCGACCAACCAACACTGAAGCATTTCTTCCGAAACACTTTAGAGGTACAGGATGCAGATTGGAAAGACGTTGTGAGGGAGCTTACGGATCTCGCCGAAAATGGCTTCTCTGACTTCGACCAAGAATCTGAACATCTTGGAATTGCCTCAAGATTCTACGCTTATTTTGAACAATTCCACTCGAGCGAAGTAGATTGGAGTCAAGTCCGGTAAGTAATGTAGGAAAATAGACACAGTGAGCCAACTGACGTTGGATAGGGAAAATTTTGAAGTGGCCAATCTGGTTTACAATTCCACCGAGAAGCAATGGTACCCAATATCCAAATGTCTATGGTCTAGCATGGTCAAAATACCTGGAAAGGTGACTCTCAGTTCGGATTATCCTCACCTGGAAGACTTTTTTGTCAAGCGGCTACAAGTCGAGAAAGCAGATTTCAAGACACTGGTGAGGGAACTCAAATCCCTGGCAGGGAATACTGATTATGTGCTGGAGATAAAAGAAATTATCCGAGCTATAAGCTTGATGGTGCCAGAAAAGGGATCATTGCAAGATCTCGAAGGATTGGACGTCTTACCTGTCAACTCACCACACTCGAAGCAGACCCAGTTGTGGAATACTGGGCAGCCTTTCGCTATAATTGACCGGCTGAAGCTTGGACGCGGCTTTAAAAACGCACAGCCTCAAGCAGCATCACTTCTTGACTTCGAACTCGAAGATGTCAAGCTCCTGCAACCTTTCATACAAGCCATGAACCTGGAGGACCGGTGCCTGTCTCGTTTATCCAAGGAGGAATCCAAGGCCACCAGGAAAACGCTTCATGAAGGCCTGACAAAAGGATTTCAGGATAGAGCATACCATCTACTCTGGTACGTATTGCTCCTTTTTTTATGGCTTCATTTGCTGACTAGAAAAACCTAGCTGTGCCGTCAATTTTGACAGTCCGAAGGCAAAGAAGAATCAAAATTCTTTCTACGAACTACTCCACAATTCAGAGGTTTATATATCTGATACAATCACAAGTTATATCAGTATTACCCAAGGAGGCCAGCAGATTCGGTTCGAGAGCGAAAAATGCAATGCCCATGTGGAGCAATACGGAACAAAACTTCATGTTGTTGTTCCCCGAGCCGACAGGAACCGGGAAATCTCCTACCTCAAAGATTTGCCCCGCCGACTGCTCTCATTTTTTGGCATCGGAGAAGCGGCCGAGGCGATTATGATCCATCTCTTAAATAGCAGCTTATACCTTTTGGACGACTTGCTCGATGATGCTGGGATTTTAGGTGTTCCAGATATAGTGCGAAGAAGTCGTACTCCAGATGTAGACTCAAGAGCTGAGAATATCCCAAACAATCTTGGTCGATCAGAAGCAAACCATGGACATTCCACGCCCCCAAGGATACACAAGATGCCCGATTATACCGAAACTCGAAGTTCCCATCACCATGAAAGTAGGATCATCCCAAAATACGAACCAATTCGAGATCAGACCTTCCCGTCTCCCAGGGACCTGACGGAAAGCTCAACTACCAATACGACAGCACCATCACACTCCGTCACTTCTCACAGCCGTTCTTCCTCCGAAGCCCGATCGAGATCAGATTCAATTGTTTCAGAGAGACAGAGCGCTACGTCTTATGAGGGCTCAGAGGAAGACTTAGCCTTGTCGCAAACCAGTATACTGATGACATACGATGATATCCTTCGGAAGGTAATCTCAACTGCTAGAAGCTCGAGCAATCACGGCATAGCGACTCAGGGCTCATTCAGAGCCTCGGGGGCAGAAACACCATCAGACTCGGATAGTCAACTCATCTCCTCTGAAGACTTCAGGGGGTTAGGTTTACCATTCGGGATTCACTCTCATACCCCACTCTCTCTCAGTGACATTGGGGCCGCAGGAGAATTGTTTGTGTGTCATCATCATGCAGATATATTCAAGCAAGTTGCTAACTTAGGATACAGGTGTTCGAGGTTCTAAAAGGAATGCAAATCCCTGACTTCGATATCAACAATTGGCAAAGCAGAATTCGTCACCTGGTTAAATCGCGCCCGGAGTACAACACCATGGAGGATTGGACAGACAAGGAAACTTCCGACATCGTATACGAAGATATCAATAAACAGTTGACAAACTACCTTCTCACTCATGGATACCTAGGGGAGAATCTCTGGGAAGACGCTGAGGAGGGTCCGAAGTATTTTCTTGAGGTGAAGACTACTCTACAGGGATGTAATCATCCATTCTACGTCAGCAAGGGCCAGTATGCATTGGTGAGTTTTTCTTGCTCCATAACCAACATCGGTCAAAATTGTTGTGCTAACAGTAATAGATGGAGGAGAGCAAGATGGTTCCGCATGTACCGGCCAAACAAATCTATGTGCTTTGTCGAGTGTTCAACCTCGGAAAGGAGGACATGGGCATGCGCATCTACGTCGACCCCTGGAACATGAAACAGGACGAAAAGCTGAAGTTCACCGAAACTAATTATTCGGTTGTTCCAACCAAGCGAGGTGATAGGAGATGAACTCTGAATTCAGGTGCAAGAAAGTGGCTTCCGAGCTCCGCAAGATAGAGTATCGTGAAAGGTTGAGTACACGTTTCATGATCATGGCTGGGAGATATGAAAGCTCACCTGCCCTGAATATCTGCTCTTAGTGCATAGCAAGCTTTTCTAGACTTTTCAGCTTTTATTATATGTAGTTACATTTTCATCCTCAAGAGCTTTCAAAATGAAGTCCCTCTTCCTACTCTCTCTCCTACCCCTCGCGTTCTCCGAACCCCAACCCACGACCCAGCCCGTCCCATTTACCTCGGCGACATCTTCTGGCCACCTACAATGAAATCCATTGCCTGGCTCCCCAGCGAACAAGGAGGGCCCACAGAATGGTGCTTCCGCGCTACCGATACTTCAAACCACATGCTGTTCTCCCTTGGCGGGATCGATAATCTACAAATCCACGACTACTTCAGCGAAACTGCCTACATCACACGAGATGGAAAGCGATTCGCGGATTGTAAAATTACGCCAGAGAGTGGGCGGATGGGTGCTTGTGAGGGAGTGGCGGACTGGCATTGTGTTGGTGGTGATAACTTCACAGGTCCAGGGACTAGGAAGTGGAGCTGTTGGGTGGTAAAGGAGTTGAGAGCAAATTTGACGAGGGAGTTGGAGGTTGTTGAGAAGAAGGGAGAGGGTGAGATGTTAACGGATGGGATGTATATGCCTACCAATGTGCAGACTGGGGTGATGCAGGCGAGTAGTTTTGGAGCATTTACTGCTGGTATCACTAGGAGCTGAAGGGAAATAGTGGGTTGGTATTATGGGCTCATGGATTTGAAAGGCATGTAAATTATTTCCGAGAACCAATTGAGGCGATGATCATTGAATTATTTGTTTTCATCGGAGACTTCAAAAATTCTAGAGATTGATGCATTTTGAGATTCAAGAAAAGAAACAAAGATAAAGCAAATGGTAAATATTATTCAATAAGACGATTTTGAAATAGATTTAATCTGAAGGAGAGTTGAACTTTTGAGTGTCCGAATGCTACCTAAGGAATTAGCGAAGCCTTCGGTTCCCTTACTTCACCTCATTCTTCATTAAAATAACTTCTGCGAGACCTCCAAGGTTAGCAGAAGTTGCGCTCGTTATCCTTTCATGACGGTTTTTGCCCAACTTGAAGTGACCGAGTAATTCGATCATGAGATTTGGATTTATCTCTAGATGAAGAACAAGGTGAATATGTACAGATACCACACATATTTAAAAATTTGACGTCGCCAAGCAGTAGGAAAACTAAAGAATAATCACAGGGTACTTAGTTCTTCTACAAGCATCAAGGCAACAAGATAAACAAGCATCCTTGCGAAGCACCATTGGCATTATTACACCTGCGCCGGACAGCGAAAAAAAGCGGAGCTCATTGGACCCTTCAACAGCGACAATTCCGATGACGTGAATACCGTGCTTATGTTTGTAATAGGGCATGATTGTCATAGGCCCAATATATTCACAAAACTTGTCAGGTTGCTCCAAAGCAGCATCCGGACTATGTGAGCAGGCTTCTAACATAATCGCAGAAGCTAGATTGTCCAAAATGTGATTTACTGGGTATCGAATGGGAGATAAGTCTCGATCTCCACTCTGGAGCCCTAGTGACACCCGCAAGAAATTTTCCGCCTGTTCGACATGCCAGATCACTTTGATTTCTGGAAGAAGGTTACATGGTCCTGTAACTTCACCACCAAGACCTGTAACAGGGTCCCGACCCGAGGAAGAGGTGTTTGCATCTCCGACAACGCGTGTATAGACTTCCCCGCGATATCGAAGGAGACCGAATGCCCAAGCTAGAGTAAGGTAACTTTGTTTTTCATAGAGTGAAGATTCGTAGAGGAGTGGATAAATGGCTTGCCCCTTATGGCAAGACATAACCCACCTCGACTCCTTCACATCGTCAATAACTTTATGGCCAACCAAGTCTAAAGTGTACTGTAGTACGTCAGAGATCCTGGTATCGTTGTGATATTCATCAAAAAGAATGGAATATATTGATTTCTTGAACGGATAGCTTCCGTCTCGATAGTGCTGCAGCTGAACCAAAGGAGCATCCGGACCTTGGAACAGCGAGAAGGCCAGAATATCAGCACAGACGAATGCAAGATGGTGAAAGAACCTGGTCTTCTCGCATCTTCTGAAGTTTTTCCCACTACTTGGGTTACAAACAGAGCATAAACATTGCCCTTTGATTGTCTTGAGATGCAATTTTACGACTGGAAGATCCTCAATATAAAGGCCGTCAAGGGAATGCAATTGAAAGGACGCAGAAACATCTAACATCCGTAGTACCGTATTAACTATTGTGGTCTCGTTTCCAAAAGGACTTAATCTCAATCCCATGAATTTTTCATCGATCACGAGGCCGTCCTGGAGTGAATGATGTCGCCAGTCACGGAGGGGGAGTGAAATATCGAACTCCCGATACTTGGAGAATCTCAAAGATTCGACAACTTTTTTGAGGGCGTATGGAAGTGCCTGCATGAATGCCTGATTCGCAGGTCCCTCAGCGAACTCGAAATTATGAAGCATCCATTGACCATATGTCTTGATGCTGACCATTCCTGTCCAAGCTTCACTACCGGACAGGGCTGACACAAGATCTGAGGGTGCGCCCAATGCCCGATATATTGAAACCTCTATTCCAGGGCAATTCTCATCATCAAGGCTTGCGAGTACCTCTACCTGAGTACCGGGCTGCTGGAGGATAATTGTACCATCATCCAAGAATATCGAGGGCGGAGCACCAAGGCACCACTTCGTGAATGCTACCACCCACGGTGTGCATCTAGTTGCCTTGATGCTAACTCTTATAACATCCGAATCACCAATGCGGGCAATTTGTCGAAAAGCGTTCACCAGACCGTCTACCCCTTTTGGCTTGGGGAAGGATGTGGCAATTTTCCAGGACTTTCGATGTTCTTGGGTTATGAGAGAGGAGTTACACAGGAGTATGACCCATCCAGCGAGTGAGTCCGCGAATCCAGAGTGCCCAAGTCGTGGCTCCAAGGTCTCCAAGAGGAACATAAGCTGCCTTGCGGTTGAAAGAAGGGTTTTGTCGGAAGCAGAACTGTTGAGAATCTGCTCAAGAGCATTGCCGCCTTCGAAGGGTCCCAAGGACGCTACCAGTGCGGCTGCTAAACCAAAGAAGCGCACTCCGGCTTGGCTTTTGCTCAACTGTGTTGCACAATCCCGTGTTGTAAATCCAACAGATGCGCGAAGAAAATGAATCGGGGGCTGGCTCGGTGATTCTAGTGACAACACTTTCGATCTTCCAGCATGTTTCTTCGCACATCGCAATCGTATTTCCGAAACTTTCGCAAGCCAGAATGGCCAGAGGTTGGACATTGTCGTTGGTTGCTGCTTGGAAAATGCCTCGTGCAACAGACAAGGCTGAACCCACGGCTTGGTCAAGATTCCACTGGGCTTGAATAGACATCGTCTGAATTTTCGGGAACACAGTTGGCAGAGAGTTGTACTTTCTTGGCCAAAAAGAGGCCCCGTAGCTTGAGGGTGGTTGGCGATCGTGGGTGTGAAACCAAGGTTATGCTCCTCGAGACAAGGCGAGAGTGAAAGAAGCTTTCCCGCTGCCGCCTAAGGGGCGAGCCTTTGTGTTACATGAGAACTCAACCTCGCGTCATGTGACCTATATCCACGTGACCATACACTCGTCACTATCGCCACGGTCTCATCTTCTCTTCCCTCTCCTCCATGTCTTATATCATGCTACATTCTAGACTTGAGAATTGCACACATTGCGGTTGAGACAAAAGGGAAATTCGTGAAAGTGAGTCTCTGGATCGCTCGTGATGGCTCAAGAGCTGAAACAAAATTATCCAGCTCAGTCCAATCAGTCATTAATTCTTAATGATCATTTCTTGATGGCCACTTCGAGTATGTGGATCTTGCAAACGCTCTACAAAGATCAATAGATTTTGAAATTATCAGGAAATCGATCATCGACATGAAACTGATCCACAGCTTCGCCATGCATAATGCCATGCACATAACATGTTCCAATAAACTCATATCCAGGGTCCTTGTTCTCCCGTTTTCTCAGTAACACGGGAGCACTGCAATCAACCAAAATGACCACAATATCCTCAACTTCAGCATCGAGAGGAGCCAGACAGAGATACCCATTCTCAGTAGTTGCCAACTTCCTGTAACCCACACCAATAGTGAACGCTGACTTGAAGCGTGCAAGCTCTTTCTCCGAGTAGAATGGTTGAACTGGCAACGAGGGCTTTCGCGCAAGAGCAATTTCTTCAAGTGTTGAGCCCCGTAGCTTGAAGTGTTTGCGCTGCATCCACCATTGTTGAAGCTCGGAAGGCTGAGACGGGTTGGGTGGATTGGATATGTAGTGGTAGAAAATGTCTCCCCAGACCTTGGGTGCTTCAAGTCCGTCAATAAGAGCACGATTGAGGACCAGTGTCTTCCATAAGACGTCTGAGAGAGGATCATCATTTCCATAATTTGAACGGCTAAAGGGAGATTGGTCTGCAAAATTTGTATTGCGAGCTTCCAGGGAGCTAGGAGGAGAAAGGGTCGTCTGGATTGAGCCAACTCTTCGTCCCATTGCTTGGAGCAAATTATTCTCTTCAATAGAAAACGTGGTCCCCGTGTGAGGCTTGGCTTTGCCCGAAGCATTGACGAGTACGAGATTTTGGTTTTTCTTGCTAGCAATCTGCCAATATAGTAGCGGGACGGGCCGAATCTGAGTTACGACACTCCAATCCGGAACCCATGAGGGCATGGGGTAGTTTCTAGGTTGCCCTGCGGAATCAAGGAAGTCCAGAGGTTTGTGGCGCTTGTCCTTGGTAAGGATATGGCAAGCATTGGTGAAAACATCCCCCACTTCCGTCTTTTTGTCGTAGAGACCGTTCGTCGCGACTTCAGTCGGAACTTTTTCTGCTTCTTTTAAGTGATCGGTGGAATTGCCTTCAGCATTGCTCTTGGCTAGACCAGCGAGGGCAATAAACTTATCTTTTGCTTGCGTGGCGCCGGTTGATCGATGGTTCGATAGCAATGAGAGCAACGAGTCCATCAGTTCCTTATTCATATTTTCATTTTGAAAATCGTGCCGAACACTCTGGATGGCCAGGATGCGTGAGATACCACCTAAAACACCTCGAAGAGGATCCCCTTTATGTCTCGAGTTGTGGATGATGCTGGTCTCGTCATGGAAATTCAGAAAGTAAGCGGCAAACAAGAGGGGCTCCCAAGAGAACTTGCGGCGACCACAAAAAAAGACGAGCTTCTTTGATAAGGCAATTTCCTGCACAATCCAAACACGGTACCAGTAGTCTCTAGACAAGAGGTGGCCTAGAGAAACGACATGATTCTCGAACTCGCTGGATATCAGTGATCCCCACTTTGTCTTGTCTGCATTTTGTGGATCCGTACTGCCTCCCTGGCAAGAGTTGCGATAGATGTGTGCTAGCACATTAACCAGAGCAACCGCTTTGCTGCTCTCATCCGCTTCACGACCAAGCCAAGCCCAAGTCTCCTCCGCTTTCGAGAATATGTCCTGCATAAATCCAACTTGAGCTTCCTTTTCGTCAGGGTGGTCTTGGTTTATACATATCGCATCGACCCAAAGATCTGGGAGAGGATCCTGAGTATTCCGAAAGTGCTCAAGGGCCAGTTTCAGACTCTTTGTTGCTTGAAAATCTTTTCCATCGACTTTAATCGTGACCTTTTCCTTGTGATTGCCCCATGTATATGACAAGGCTGTGTAGCGTACCAGTTTTTGTTCATCGAGATGGATGATTTTGAGTTTACATCGAATTGGCGAGTCATTGCTTTCACCAATCTCCTTTGGCAAGATGGTGAGGAGGCGAATCTGTCGATCTTCCAGGGTCTTATTGTCATAAAGATCGCCTTTGCTTGTATCCTCGACTGAGGCACTCATCCTTGTGGGTCATTCTCCAGAACGAGAGCGCTTAGCGACTGCTAGCATGGGGAGAACGATACTTGAGCCCCTTGGTTCCTTTGGACCAATAGCCCAAAAGTCATCAAGACTGGCGGGCTCTAATGGCTGGGTGTTCTTCTCGTGCTGGGCAGATTGTGCTCAGGAGGCTTGAGAGTTTGGGGCTCAAATGAAGTAAGGTCAGACGAGAGCGAAACAGGGGTGCAGGAGATCTAAGCCTAGATGGGATCTAGAGCCCGAGGCCTTGGCGGGGTGCGCGGATGCACTGTCAGCCCTACATTGTAAACCTCGGCCGTTGTACTTTTGGGGGCTGGATGTGCATGTCTCAGAATCACCCCCTTCACCACTTCGTTCATAATTCTCTCGCTATGATAGGCCAACATCCGACAACTGTGATAGCTTTCTGTTACACAGCAGAATTGGGCTGATTTTAAAACTGGGTTTCCTCCTCTGATTAGCCCTTGACTTTGGGATGCTTGTTTTCGCGCCGCGGGGCTGTGAGGTGTGGCATGACCCACTGAACCAAGCCGCATGCAAGGTCCTGCGTTAAGGACGCCAATATTCTGGAGATCCGAGCTATCCCTTAAATGATGCTTATGCAGGTATTTTAGGGAGGCGGCTGACTTGCTGATGGGGCGCCAAAAATCCACTTGTGGGTAGTGAGGCACTGAGGCTCTTCAATTTGAAGAGAGTTTCACCCTTCCTCAACGTTAACACATATCCAACCCATCACTCCCCCTGTCTCATCCCAACTACCGCCGTATGACTCAGTCCTAACACGTGCTTGCAATCTCTACTGCTCTCTGAAACTAATTCATAGCTGTTGGTCGGTTTGTAAGAAAGCTTACAAATTGCGCAAAGATCGGCATAGTTTCTCCGCTCATCCAAGCTGAACCTAACCTCCACGGCATCGAATTGCGACATTTCCACGAGCATCTACCTATTTGAAACACGAAACAGAATTATTAAAGGAACATGAGTCGAGGCCCGAATGGCACCTGATCTTTCTGCTCGCAAAAAACGGGTGCTCGACGCACCGCGCAACTAGCTACTTCCATCGAATACCCTCCATATTCTCGAATCCATACCACAATGCCGTTTGATTACGCGAACTACCAAGAGAAATGCAATGGCATGACAGCTGAGGAGCTCCAGAAGGAATGGGAAAACTACACCAGGCAGATATCATCGGGCGCGACGTCCACGGCAACCTCCATACTTCTGATGCCTCTCACGGCTGGCATATCTGCGGTCGGGCTTGGGATATCTGCTCCAAAAATACATAATGCACGGAAAAAGAGGGAGATCATTGAGGCTGGTCTCAGGGCCAGAGGGACAACCCATCATACCCGTACCGGCGATGTTCTAGCCCCGATGGCTATCTCTGGAATCATTGGTGGCTTGACACTGGGCTTGGTACCGCCTGGTGCAAGTGATTTTGCAGCATTAGCAGCAGGGCGTGCGGTTGAAATTGCTGCGACAAACACGGCACTTACCGCGACCGAAGCTGTGGTAGTGGATAATGCCAGGAAGAAGATGGCCAAAGAAGCAGCGCTTCAGGACCAATTTTCACCGGAGCAGAAAGCTAGATATGGATCGATGCCTATACCGTTCTTGGTAGAGCAATCGGTATTAGCATTTGAACACCCAGTTCATCACCAGCAACCCAACCAACCCATACACGAAACTGAGACATCATCTACCTCTTCCTCTTCCCTTTTAAGTGATGAGTCTGCCAATTCTCGAATACAAGGAATACATAACCGAAAATTACTTGACGGCTCCAATGCAGCCATTTCTGCTTCCATCTTAAATCTCACGTAAGTCCCAATTTCAGTAGATGAAGATCCTCAAATTTTAGCTTGTCACTAACAAGCCATTCCATAGTCTTGACGATTTCTCTGACCTCCATGACATTGAAGAGGTGAACATGCTTAAAATGCATGCGTTAGCACTGGCGATTGAAAACCGTGAGGGAGGAACGCAACCTGTCGAGTCTGCTCAAGGTTACTTTCAACCTCAAGAAACGCCAGAAGGACGTACGGATCAGGGGTACATGCATGGGTCGATAACCACGCACCAAATCCAACCGCTTCCCAGTGGCGATGGGGATAAACCCCACTCAGGCGATACCAGCCGTGACGCAACAAATGATTCCAATATACAAGGGCTACGGCGAACACCTCCACAGCGACAAGGTCCGCACTCATCTACTCTCCCTGCTGGGTTCGAGTCACCACAAATCGGCTCGACTAATGCACAATACGCTCAAAGCTCTTATTATTCATCTCAACAACTTCCACCGTACCAGCCTCAGTTCTTGCCTCCCACACATCAATTTGTCGAACCGCAACAGTACTGCCAGCCAACGCCTTTGCCGCAGCAAAGACAAGACAGTGGTTATGGGTCAATTAATTCATCTTCTTCGATCAATAACCCTTCGCAGCAAACTTATTATCCTCCTCCTACAGGTCATTCTACGAGTAGTAACCCACCGCAGCAAAGACAGGACACTGGGTATGTGTCCATGTACTCGACCCCTTCAATGAGCAGTACACCTCCACAGACATATTACCCTCCACCAATAAACCATTCAGCTCCCCCAATGAATGGCACTTCTTCGCAGATATATTCTCCACCCCCGGATTTTGTCTCTCGCCATTCATCCATACCTGAATCATACCAAAACGCATCCATGGCCTGCATCCCAGCACCATACCACCCTGCAGATCACAATTTCAATAATCAATATGGAACTGCGGCTCAAGGACACTGCAGCTCTGAGTCCTCATTCTATCCTATGACTCCACCACCTCCATATTACCCGCCCCCTTCTGGTATGACCTCCGCTCCAGCTGCTGCAGGAAAAGCGAACGATTATTTCACCCATCCTGTAGTATCGCGACCACAAGTCGCCAATATGAACTCGCATCCTCAAGCCCCATTCGATCCCCTGTTACAACAATCTCAGAAACTAGTGGACGGAATGAACAAAAGTTGGCAATGGGCACGAGCTGTCGCGTTACCCGCCAAGACGCCTATGGATTCGAAGAAGTTTGTAGAACCTAATTATGGGCCTCCTCCTGCTGTGCCGACTGCTTGGAAAGGATCGTGATTGGAATTATTAATTAGACTCTGGCGTTGGCGTTGGGATTGGGACTTCTTGTACGATGGGCAAACTATATCCAGGTGGAGGTTTTTTGGGGGGGTGGGGGACTGGAACTCCAACCTTGGGCAATGGCGTTTCTATTACTGGGTTTCCTGCTCCTGTCAATGCACTTGTACGTTTAAATGAGGCAGACCAAATTAAACGACACAACTTCAAGAGCTACATCACAGTAGGCGTATCAAATGTTATGGGCCATGTCGGAAGTCTGCCTTGCGGGCAACGCCCAACTGCACGGCCTGGACGCCATGTGGAACACGGCGAATCAGGTGGTGGCAGTGACAAATTGTAAGGCTGCGCCCTCAGTGTTAAATATTCAGCCAGAATTCAACTGAAGCACTCTCCGCTACCCATAACATTTCTGATTTTGAGAATCTTGGGTCGGCCGGTGTATGGCAATGGCAGAGTCACCGGGGACTAACGAGATGACGAATGCCTTATTAGCTTCAAGCCCCAGAGTTTCCAACACAGCACGTTTTACGGTGTCGCAAACAGCTGATAGGGCTTACTCATTGTGACTTGCCAGCTTCAAGAAGCAAAAGATCGCGGAGAGGCAGAGATATCTTGCCAGCCTTCCCAAAGGAGGAGACCCACTGAATTTTCCATACTACTGCTGGATTTATTGCGCGGCCAAAATCAACAGCAGGGCAGCTTTCAATTTTGCTTGCATAGCTGAGGCAATAAGAGGTCTACAAGGCCCATACAATAACAAAGGGAACACTGCGGACCCAGGACTTCCCCAGAACCCTTTAGTGTATTTGGAGGAATATCAATTTTACATTGTACAGCGTTGGATGAACACGTTGCAAGAATGGGACCTGCATCTTCGGAGTAATACATCAAATTACAAGAAATGCAGTCTGGAATGGGAGAATTTCCATGCCCCTTTGCTCAATATTGATTCAAGCTTGGAGAGACTAGATAAAGAAGTGTTTGTCGACGGCCCCGCTGATGGGGGAAGCGTAGTCGATCCCACCAGGGGCCTGGCGAGCAATTCACTACATGGTCCCGAAGCTGCATGGGATAGACGGAAAGTTGCGCGAATGTGTTGAGGAAATGATGGCAGCCCCAGAGGAACGTCTTCTCTCAGCAGACTCAAAAGGTACGCCATTCTTGCCGATTTATAGACTTCCGAAATTTCTAAGCAGCTAATTGTTCTTTAAGAAACTCTGCTCCGGAGAAGACAGGGACCCAATATCAAGACGAAAGATGATGAGCCAAAGGGGGAGAGGCTTAATGCGTCTCGAGATGTCACAAGCCCAAACTGATTGACTAAAGGAAACAGTGTTTACAACAATATGCCCAATATGATATTGCCCAATATAGGGGGTTCACAATATAACCGCAATATGGGAGTCCTTATATCGTATCTATTATGATATAGAGGGGTCTATATTATATTATAAGTAATATATTATAATAATATAATAATATATATACTATTCTAAGACCTCAACTTGGCCTGGTTCCCCAAAAACCTCTTTATCTGCCACTTCTAGTCTATTAATCTCCTTATTATTGTCCTTAAACCCTAATATCTTAAACCACGACTTTAAATACTCCAAAGCCTCTATTATCAGTATTCCTAGTCTATTATATTAATTAGAGATCGTGATCTTTATCCCGGAAAAAAGACACTCCGGGTCTACAGATATTACAGGAATCGAGAGGATATCTAAGACTATTCGACTAAGATTAGAGTAATTCTTTTATTATATAGATTCTAGTTACTATTTATATCCTTATTTAATATCCATTATCTGAGATTGAGTAATATAATAAGTATATTCATTAACTATAAGGTCTTTTTTATTATTATCTTTAAACTATTCAAGGAAATTATTTGGAGATTTTATAGAAGAATCGGAGGGTATTTGAGAAGATAATAAAATAATCGAGATTAATAATAGTTTATAATTTATTTTCCAGAACTTTAGTATTCTTTCCTTTATTTCCGGTATCCAGTCTGATTTCCAATACTTCTCAATCTATTTTCACTTATATAAAGGGTATAAAACTATTACTATTATATATACTAGAGTCTTATTTATAAACTTATAGTATTTATTTATCTTTATCTATCTAGAATTGAATATAGATATAAATATGGAATTATCTTTATATTAAGTCTTGAGATATTTAAAAAGAAAGAGGATATAATCGGAGTAAAGGAGATTAAGATTAAGGATTAATTCTTTTGATTTATATACTTTTATTAATATAAAAAGCTTTTCTAGAAATTCCTTAATAATATATATTATTATCTATTCTTTATTAATTAATTAGTCCTTCTCAAAGTCATTTATATTATAGAATTTAATAAATTTATTAATAAAATCCTATAGGGTCTAGTATATTTATAATATTATATATTAAATATAATAATTAATATTATTATAATATTTATTATACTTTATATATATTATAATATTAAATATTATAGTTTTAAATATACTAAACGAATAGATTATACTTAAAGATTAAGGTTCCCTTTATTTTTTTAGTTTCCTTAATTTAGTATTTTCAATTATATTTGGATTTAACTAAATATTATACTTTAACCTTTATAGTAATCCTACTATTATATAATACTAAATTCACTTATACCGGTCTATAAAGACAATTAAAATATTCTTTAATAAAGGATCCAGATTGTCCTTAAAGAATAATAATAGAATACTATTTCTAATATTCGAAATCTTCTCGAATTACAAATCTCTAAAGAGACTAACTAGTTGGGTTCAATTCTATTAATTACTAATAGTCAATTCAAGTCTATTAATTCAAAATAAAATAGAATAATAATTAGTCTTTTACTAATTTAAAATAAGAAATAATTAGTATCCTTTATAATTTAGTTAATCTCGGAATTTGATTCTTAATTAGAATAAATAATATTCCCGTTTTCTATAATCTAATTAATCTCGGAATTTAATCCTTAATTGAAATAGATAATATTTCCTTAAAGTAAGATAATAATTGACTTTCCTTTATTAATTCAAAATAATAAAGGATTCGATAATCAATTTCAGTTTACTAATTTTAAATAAGAAAGAATTTAGTAATTGATTTCAATTTACTAATTTCAAATAAAGAAGAATAATTACTAGTTTTAGTCTATTATTCTTAGACTAGGATTTAGTCTAGTATTCTATTATAGTAAATATCTATTATAAATCGGATATTAATAAGATTAGATTAAATAATATTCTCCAGGAAAATACTTTCCAGTCTATTTACTTTAATCTTAAGGGTAAGGAATAATAATAGAATAAGATTAAGAAGAAGGAATTCGATATTATAAATCTTTAATACTAAAAGGACTATCTGATTACTATTTCAGAAGATAATAATAAAGTATTATTTACTAATTTGGAAAATAAAGTCTTAAAGGAATATCTAAAAGTAATAAAATAAAATTAAAAGATAAGGGCCTATTAGATACTAATTGATTATTTTATAGAAATTACTAATAAGTAAATAGAGTCCGATTAGAACTTTTATAATTATATTAAATATTTTATTAATTAGATTTATATATTTATTAATCGGAATAATAAGTATAAGATCTTTACTATTTACTTTTAAGAAAAGGAATAATTAATTTAAATAGAAATAATAAAATAGAAGAAAAAATAAATAAATTTATATAGAAATTGAAATGAATTTCTAAAAGCTTTATAGAATAATTAAAGGGAAGTCTTTATAGTCTTCTCTATTTATATAATTAAGAATTTACTCGATTATTAATAATCTATTAGAATTAAGAACTTTATTCTCTTTATAAAAAAGGATAATTACTTTATCGAAAACTGGATCTTTAATATATAGAATAAACTAATATAAAACTCCTTTAAATTTAATAATAATACTCTCAAGATTATTTATATAATTTAACTAATAATTGGAAACTCTAGAGACTTTATTTATAATAGATTATAATCCGGTTTAATTATTCCGATTATAGAGATTAAATAGATCTTCAAAATCCTCTATTAGACTTATAATAAGAATAAGAAAATAATTAAGTAATAAATCAAGGAGGATTACTGAAAGTTCAAATAAAAGAATAAACCTTTTTTTGCCTTTTAAATAGACTTTATTTATTTTATAATTAAATTAAATAAATTATTAGAGAATTAGTATAATAATCTATTAGATAAAATAAATATTAAATTATTAAAGAGTCTAGAAGATAAGAAATTCGATTCAATTAAAGACTTAATTAAATAGTATATAGAATAGGAAAATAGATTTCTTTTTATTAAAACCTAATAGAATCGGGAGAATTAATAAACTAGAACTATTTATTAATATATAATCCCTAGTCTATAATATATAAATAGACTTTATAATATTCCTATTATTATATATTTAATATTTACTTGATTAAAGGAATTATTTTATCGAGAAAATAAGAATAAGACTAAGAAATCAGATAATCTATATTATTTCTAATATAGTAAAATAGAATATTAGAAAAAGAATTATCTGGACTTAAATAAGTTTATATCTATTAAAAAAGACTAATCTAATCTTGAAGATAATAGATAAGACTTGAATAATAAGAATATATATTAATATTTATTAGATAATAAAATCTCCGATAATAATTCGAGAAAAGTCTAGTTCTAGAACTAAAAGTGATTAATCTAGAGTAATATTTCTATTAAGGATTTATTAATTTAATTTAATTTATTAATAAAAGATAACTTTTTATTAATTATAAAATAAATTAAAAAAATAAAACTAAAATATTTAATATTCTAGTAGATATTAGAACGAATATTTATATTCTAATTAATCAAAATCTCATTTACTTATTAATAAATATATTATGTATACTAGTATATAAATTCAAGAAACCGATCTCCTTATAAGGATTTAATAGTCAATCCAGTGAGATTATCTAATAGATTATTAAACTAAATCTAGAATTTAATAAATATAAATAATTCCGATAATACTTTTTTATTATTAAACTTAATTCTTATAATCTTATACTTAATAGAAAGTGATTTGTAAAGTATAATATTCTATTGGATTATTAATAGAATTACTTTTATTAATTAAAAGATTATAAGTCGGACTAGTAGGATTCGAACTAATAAGATTAATTCTTTAAGGAGAATTACTAATAAAAAAATAAATTAATAAGAGTATTTATTCAAGTTCTCAAGAATATAAATATAAACTCTTAATAAGAAATTAAGAAAAGATAATCTAAACTATTACTTAATAATCTCCAAATATAAAGGATTAAATATTAATAATAAAAAGAGAAATTAGACTTTAATATCTTTAATACTAATAGTTAATATAATAATTCTATTTGCCTAGTCAAAACTATCTCGTTTTAGATAAGTATAAAAAAGGCCGATAACTATAATAGGTCTATAACTATTAATAAGATTAATTATATTCTAGAAAAAATCAAGTATAAGCCTTTCTTTTAATAGATAATTATATTCAAATAATCAAAGAAAACTCAATTTATAGGATATTATATTCTAGTCAAAGAGATAATATATTTATTTAATAAAGAGAAATAAGATATTCTCGATAATACTATAATTTCGAATATTATCAAAATCGAGAAATTAAAAACTATTTTACTCTCTTGATTATATAAACTAATTAATACTTTCTCGAAAAGAATTATAAATATACTTTTCTAATCCCGGTTATTTAATTATAAATTGAGATTTAATAGACCGGAATTCTCTATAATAATAATCTATTTATATAAAATAAATATTCCGGAATTCGAAAAGATAAGAGAATATCTAGTAAAGAATTTGAAAAAGGATTTTATTAAACTATTAGATTTCTTATATTTATTATTAGTTCTATTTATAAAAAAGAAAAATAGAAGTTTATATTTTTATATTAATTACTATTAATTTAATACTTTAATAAAGAAAGACTAATATCCTTTACTTTTAATTATTAAGACTCTCGACTAATTAGTTAATTTATTAGTATTTACGAAATTTAATATAAGATATACTTTTAATTATATTCGAATAGAACTTGAATCTATAATATAAATAGTATTCTAAATAAAATATAATTCTTTTAAATCGGTTATTCTCCCTTTCAGATTATATAATAGTCTAATAATATTCTAATAATATATTAATATTATTCTTATAGATTATTTGAATAATTTCTATTTAATATATATTAATAATATATTTATCTTTTCCAAAAATAAAAAGGAATATTAATAATATATTAAAATAGTTTTATAAAAGCTTTAAGAAATAGAATTATAAATTAATATTTATAAATATAAATTCGAGATTACTAAAATAATCTTTCTAGATTTTATAATATTAGATTATAGTATATAAATAAACTCTATTAAAATTACTATTATCCGGAACTGGAAGATACTTTTAATAAAAAAAGAAATTCAATTATTTCTAGAATTCTATAATTTTTATTAAAGATTTATTCAAATATATAAATATATTTCTAAATCCCTTAATTATTTAATAGAAAAGAATAAATTATTAAAACTGGAATTGAATAAGAAATAGTTAAATGCTTTCTATTAATTAAAGACTATACTTATATTAGTTCTTATATTTCTTTACTTTTAGTATAATCGGAAAACTAAAATCAAGATTAATTACTTGGACCTAGTTATTATAGATATAATTTCCTAAAAGTATTCTCAAGATAATAAATAATATCCCGTTATCTTTTATTTAAAAGTCCTTTAAGGAATAGAAACCTATTACAAGATCTATAATAAGGAACTCCTTATAATTATTCTAGTATTCAAGGAATAGTAAACAGAATTTACTAATTTATTATATTTCGTGATTATTATAAATTATAAAGTACTTGAATATTTTGGAATAAAGAGACTATTAAATAAATAATAAATTTGATAGATAGATATATTCTTATAATTCCATTTCTAGATTATTTACTATTCTAATAAGAAGAATACTATTATTAATATCCTATTATATAAGGATAAGTTTATATTTATATAAAAAGTAATAAAAGAGGCCGAAAAGATAAGAACTATTCTCCTTTCCAAAATAACCCTAATATTAATCAGAATATAAAATAGTCAAGATAAGACTTTTATTAAAAACCCTATTAAAGACTTGAAAGTAATAAAGGAGATATTATAAATAAACTATATAGATCCAGATCTTGATAAAGAATATATTAAAACCCGGAATAATACTCTCCCTTGGGAATTGACTAATAGATTACTATTCTATAATAAGAAATTAATAATATTAGATAATTATAATAATTTGAAGACTCGTTTACTTTAATAGATTTATAATATTATAATAATAATATATTCGGGAAAGATAAAAATAAAAATATTTACGAAATATTATTATTAGTAATTAACTTGGAGAAGTGATATTAATTAATATATAACAAATTATTATAAATACTAATAATCTCACAAGTTTAGAAATAAGACTCCTAGTCTATTCCACTCCCTGCCCGTCCTCTTATATATATAAAATGACTTATTTATAAACTTCTATTTTTCTGGATTCATTAGTAATAATTATAATAATATCTTTATTATAATAGATCGATTATCTAAATAGTATATTAGTCTCTCTATAAGTAAGAATATAATTATTAAAATTATAATATTATTATACTATTAATATATCTAGAGATTCCGGGACTATCCTTTAACTATTACTAGTAATCGAGAATCTCAATTCATCTCTAACTTTATAGATAAACTATTAATATTAACTAGAATAAAACTAAAACTATTAATTATAAAGTATATCCAGACTAATAGACAAACAGAAATAGTTAATCAGATTATTAATATCCGCTTGAGACTATTCGTTAATTACTTTTAGAATAACTGGACCGATCTCTTATTAATATTAAATACTATCAGAACCGCTTACTCCCATGAATTGATCGGCCTGTCCCCTTTAATAGTCAACTATAACTATAAGTCATATCTAGACTTTGATTGGATATTGGCTATAAGCAAATTCCGGATATTCAAGGAAAAGTTTAATAGATAAGAAGTATAATAATAGGTAAAGAGAATTAATAATACTATAATATATACCAAGATTTATATAAAATAAGTATAAGAATAATAGATTAAGTAAACTAATAAGAAATAATAGATATTCGACTTCAGTCTAGAAAATAAGATTTATATAATCAAAAAGATATAGAAGATAAACAGGCCTTTAAATAAACTAGACTATCTATTAGCTAGTCCCTTCAAGATTTTAAATATAATAGAATACTTATATTATTTGAAATTACTAATTTCTTATAGAATTTAATTAATCTTTTATACAAATAGATTATAAAAGAACTTTAATAATTCACTATCTAGTTAAATTAATCCCGAATCAGAAATCGGGAAAGTTAATAGTAAACTGGAATAGGAAGTTAAAAAAATACTATCTTCTTATATATTCTATAGTAAACTATATTATAAAGTTAAATAGAAAGAATAGGATTCTGATAATTAATAGTATTCTATTTCTAACTTTAAGAATACTATATTTGAATTTAGATATTATTATAAATAAAACCCTAATGAAATAGGATTACTGGTTAGACTAGATTCTTGAATCTGTTATATCTAAGAGAATAAGTTTAATAAGGACTATAAGAATAATAATAAACTATAATATCTAGATTCATATTACTAAAAGAGGAGAAAAAACTAATAGACCTTTTAAGGATTTTTGTCGAAAATCCTAATACTATTCCCTTTATTTCACTATTATATCCTTTATACTTATTAAAATTCTAGACTCGATATCTCTTATAAATTTTATATTCTACTTTGCGATTCACGTATTATGAAAGTGAACCGATAATAATTATTTACTTGAAATTATTAATCCCTATATCGAGTTTAGATCTCTACTATCTATCTTACTAATAATCACAAATTCTTTAATTTATTATAATTAATATTATATTCTGATTACTTTTAGAATCTTGAAAAAGCAAATTACAAATTTAGATTTATAATAGACTATATTCAAATGTCCTCCAGTCAAGTCTTCCTTTAGAATCTCTTTGATAATATTTCCTTTAATAATATTACTTTTACTCTTATTAAAAGTAATAGTCTATTCTATTATATTAATAGTATAAATAGAAGAGTCTTTAATAAAGAGATTCAAGTCCTGATAGACTATTATAGAATAGATATTCAAATACCAGAAATTATAATCAAAGAGATAGAATAGATAGATTATATTAATTAAGGAAATAATATAGAATACTTTCAGGTTATATCTGATAATAAACTTTTATTTAATAAAAGTAAAGATAATCCGGAATAAACTAATAAAGATAAAGAAATATTTAATTAAAATAAGGAGAATAGTAATCAAGTACTAATAATTACTAGTCAGATCCAATAATAAATAAACCCTATACCGGTAAATATAATTATATTTACTATTTACTTATCTTATATAAAGTATTAATTCGAGATAAAAGAATAGAAATTAATTATTATAATTATTAAAAGTACTTATTCCTATTCTAATAATATCTATAATTTGATTAATTTCTATATAGAATATTAAAATAAAACTATTTTAAAGAAGAAATATACCGGAATCCTTATTAGAATTATAAAGAATAGATAATACTAAAAGATAATAGAATTATAAACTATTTATAATAATCTATAAAAATCCGATAGAAGATTAAATAAGATTAAAAAGGAATTCAAGAATAATAATATTAAGATTATTTATTTTAAATTAGAATTGAAGAAAATAGAATAAAAGACTAGTAAAACTAATATTCTTATTATTAAGAAGACTATTATTAAGACTAAGAATAAGTAATAAATAGAATCCATTCTAATATTTTAGTTATTCTTATTATCTATTCCAGAAAAGAGAATAATATTAAAAGTCCCAAAATTAATATAAATATATATTACCTATTCTGAAATATTATTAGATTAGATTTATAAGATTATAAGATTAATAGAAAATAAGAATTAGTTAAAGCGGACTATTAACTAATTGATTATAATAAAAATATAATCAGAATTTAGATTTAAGTAAAGAGTTTTTATATAATAGATTATAGATTTTCGATATTAGAATATAATCTAAATAAGGGCATTTAGATCTCTTTTACAAGAAGGGTAATATAATAGTTAGTACTATTATAATATTTATTATATTTTATATATATTATAATATTGAATATTATAGTCTCAAATATACTAAACGAATAGATTATACTTAAAGATCGAGATTCCCCTTGTCTTTTAACTTCCTTAATTTAGTATTTTCAATTATATTTAAATTCAATTAAATACTATACTTTAACCTTTATAATAATCCTGTTATTATACTAAAAGTTCTATTATATTATATTATCCCGAGGAATATAGTAGTTTTGTAAGAACTCGAGAAAGTAATAGAGTTATTATATACTGTTGTTGGCCTTGGTGCCTGGCGTAGATCTCGCTTAGGATCAGGCAGCTACGTGTACAATATTTAGAGGACTCGTCCCTAGTAATTTCCTAGCAATCAACCTCTTCGCACAAGTACCACAATCTGCTCCCACTGCGTACGTGATCTACCTCACAGCAACAGGTCATGGGCCCGGTAAGCGCATGAGCAGCAGGTATTGTATCTTCAATTACAGTTGGTTCACGTCTTGTTTTTGGGCGCAGTCGTCACGTCGCCAGCTCGCTGTTCCGCGGGGCTGTTCGACGCGTTCTGTTACTGTTTCCCACCCTCCCGGCTCCTAACGCGTTCCTAGCGTTTGTGAGCTCCCCATACGGAATAAGTCTTATTACATCTGTTCAGTTGCTGTTCAGGAGGATTCCCAGTCGTCTTCGTACTTTTCAAGACGTTTCTGGCTCATCTGAGGCACTGCAGGGTAGGGATTTTTCGTTCTTCAGTCAATTCGACACTTTGATTTCTCAATAAATTTTTCGGTCTGCATTTCGTATGTCATTTGAGGACGACTCCTTCGTGGAATTTTTCGACTCAGTTGAATCAAGCGGAAGCGGCACCGTTACTGATACGGCAGATATTCCGGTTATTACGAATAACAGCAAGAAAGTGGTTATTTCGACACCATACTTGCCCCCGACGTTCAACAACACCAAGATGTCGAACGCTACGGGACTCCACCTCCCCGATGGGATGAAGCTCAAGGGTGAGGAAAATTATCAACAGTGGAAGGAGAAGATCGTGAACATCGCCAAGTCGAATCAGCTGGCGAAGTATATCAACGACAAGTGTGTTCCTCCCCCTGAAGTCGACGAGTTCGATCCCGCGGCCGATTCAACAGCTCTTGATATATGGCTTAAGTTTCAGGCTGGAGATGCGAACATGCAGTTGGCGATTACGACGAACTGCAAGGCCATGGCCGCGCAGGTCTGTCAAGGAAAGAAGTCAGCTCTGGAGATGTGGAAGGCGTTGCAACACCAATATGAGGGTACAGGCACCGTTCTCGAATATCAAGCTATCCAGAACTACGTTTCCATCAAGTACGACGATTTCACGTCCCTGGAATCGTTCGTCGTCGCGTTCAACCGAAATATCGAACGACTGACGAATCTGCGAATTCCTCCCCCCGACCAGTGGCATGCCAACATGTTCATTGCGGCAGTGTCGAATACTTGGCCGGTGTGGGCTGAGCGTCAGCGCTCGAACCTTCGTCAAAAGGATCACAAGGTTACGTTGGCGGCTCTGATCGACGACCTCACAGATGAGGCTCGTACGAAGAACAAGTCTGGTCCGTCCGGATCAGCTCTTTACGGACAGAAGGACAACAAGTCGAAAGGTGGTGATAAAGGCAAGGGAAAGAAGGGCAAGGGCAAGGAGGATCGAACCCCCTGTCGACATTGCGGTATTCCTGGTGCAAAACACGAACCAAAAGACTGTCTTGCTGTCAACGAGAAGAAGCGTAAGGAATGGGAGGAGAAGAATAAGAAGAAGTGGCTCCATTTCGACGAATTCGTCAAGCAAAAGGACAAGTCAAAGGACAAGAAGGGTCAGACGTCGAAGGAGGAGGACAAGGATGACGGACACTCCGTTTTCGGATTTGTTACGTACGTTGATCCAGTTCCCTCACTGGTATCACCCACGCTTCACGGCAATTACCCGTCCCACATTCATTCGACGACTTCCCCGTCTCCCGGAAACCCTGTTTTACCTGTAACTTCTGGTTCAGGTCGGAATAGGTGGCTATACGATACAGGAGCATCTGACCATGTTGCAAACGACCTATCACAGTTCGATACATATGAGGAACGTGGAGGTCTTCCCATTATGAAGACAGCAAATGGCCCAGTTCGTCCCCTTGGCGTTGGAACAGTTACTCTCGACTGCCCACGCTCGAACGGTACAACCAATACGTTAAAGCTGTTCGACGTCGTCTATATGCCACAATCCCCATTGAACTTGCTGTCAGGATTACGACTGATGGCGACTGGCGGTTACGCTCGCGATGGTAAGCTCTTGTCGAAAGACGATCAGGAGCTTGGACAAATCGATTCAAGTCTATTACTGATCGAAAACCCCCGTTACCTGGCGTTCGTTTTACCTGCCGCAATCGAGAAGGCTCCCGTCGACATTGAGTTATGGCACCGTCGTCTAGGACACCTCAATTTCGATACTGTCAAGGCTACTCAAGGTATGGTAAAGGGTCTGATTTATCAAAAGAAGACTCCTCCGACTGTAACCCGCCTTTGCGACCCTTGTGAGAAGGGTAGGCCCTTGAAATTTATCAACAAGAAGGCCATGCGTCGTGCTACCGAAGCACTCGAACGCATCCACATCGACGTTATCCACATTACGCCCCGAGCTTTGAACGGTGAAAACTACGCTACACTGTTTACGGACGAGGCGACTTCTACGAAGTGGGGATATACGTTCGCCGTCAAGAGTCAAGCTTACGATTCAGTCAAGCAATTCGATCAGCTTTGTCGAACTCAATATAGCCGCTCCGTCAAGAGCTGGCGCCTGGATGGTGGTAGGGAATATAGTCCGAAGGAGATGTCTATTCTCGCGGATCGACTAGGTCAGATTATCGAAATCGCCACTCCCTATAACCCACATCAAGATGGCAAGTCCGAACGTAGCTTACGCACGATTATGGAACGACAGCGCCCGGCACATATCGATCAGAAGATCCCCGAAAACTTGTGGGCTGAGACCTTCAAGGCTACGATCCACGTTGCGAATCGTACGGCCTGTTCGACAGTCGAAGGAAAGACGCCATATCAAGCTTTTATGGACCAAATCGAGCCTGGTGTCGACCATATGCCGTCAGTTGGCCATTTTCGAGTCCTAGGCTGTAAAGTCTATGTTCTCATCGACAAGGAACGTCGAGTTGCGTCACGCAAGCTGGCAGCTCGAGCTGAAGTAGGAATTTTGGTGGGATACGAAGGAGCACACATTTATCGAGTCTATATGCCTTCACGGGCTAGGGACAAGGTTGTGCGTTCGTCTCACGTTCGTTTCGACGAAGGAGGTCTTGTTACGGAGCCGGATTTTGAGGCAATTGAAGACGAAATGGTCCGTCGTCAGGCTAGTCAGTCTGTTCCGGAGCGTTTCATGAATCAAGACGTCGAAGGATTACGTTCAGGCCCCCCGGCAGTCGATCATGTTTATGATTCAAGTGATGACGGCGTTTCAGTTCAAGACGACGATACACCTCCGGTCGAGGATGACGCTGAATCCATAGTCGACGCCCCCGAAGTCTCCGTTCCACCTCCTCCTCCCAGTCCTAAGAAGAAAGGACGTCCGAAGGGATCGAAAAACCGTACCACGGATAATACTCCCCTCGAAAATCGACGTACAACTCGTTCCCAGGGCAGAGCTGACGTTCCACCCGTCGTTATGGCCACCAAGGTCGACGACTTGGATGACGAAGTAGTCAAGGATAAGGGTGATGCTTATTACACCGCGTTTTTGGCAGGATCCGAACCTCCTGAGGATCCCACCACACTGGCTGAGGCCCTGTCGCGACCTGCAAAGGAGGCT